>APFE031310535.1:44204-68197 GCA_000404065.3 Pinus taeda
CCAACAACTAGCATTTAATCAATTTCTTTATTTACCTTTTCCTTGACTTAGGGATTGAGTCGATATGGTGGATGCTTAACTTGCTTGGCATCTAGATGTAGCTCTATATTCATCTCTCCCAACTTTCCTTGTATTCCCTTCATTTCAGTGAAACTCTGTGGGAATAGATCTGAATATTATTTGAACAGAGACCCAATTTATTTCACAGTTTGTTCATCCCTTACCTATAGAGGCCATCTTGGGCTTCTTCTCTGTTCCCAAATTCACTTTCTGCAACTTCATTTAGAGGTTGGGGATTGGATATGTCTATAAAATTATTTTTTCATTCAATTGTATGATTATAGCATGGATTTTGGTAATGTTTAGCCGAATTTATAAGTTTTTTTTGTATTATTTGAGACATCATCATTCCCATTTTATAGATGAATTAAAAGTCAATCTCCATACTACTTCTTGATGGATGGATGAGGAAAGGTAATTTTCATTTTTGATGTGGTTTATATTTTGTTTAATCTATCTCTTCATTAGTACTGTGGTGAGCATCCCCTTCCCTTGTAATAGAATATAACCAAGTATTCCTTCGGCTGAAATGTGACCAAGAAACGTGTCCCTCGGAGATTTGAACCTTGGTCTGGGTACGAAACACCTTGGCTTTACTATCGAAGGGAACCAAGCTTTCCCAAAATTTTGATTAAAGGTTTTCCTAAATGCATGAGAGGGAAAGTTCATTGGTATTGGATCATTGGTGATATTGGTCTCCAAAAATGAATTCTCATTATGTTACATGTTTTCTCAACTCTGCTTCATCTATCCCATCACATCATATCAAGAGTTAAATGAAATTGAGACATGGTTTCCATAAATCCGGATGTTTCAGCTTGTGGGGATTATTACAAATGATTGCAACTGATCTTGGTTTCAATTCTAACTACACCTTTTCCATAATGATAATCTCATCGAGGATTGATTTATCCTACCTAGTTGTGTTTAACTAAATCATCTAATACAATAAGAACCCAATTGTTATGCGAAATAATGAAACCAAAAATATAGGGGAATGGGAAGGAAAACATACTCTTGGTTCTCCGGGATGTTGTTCTAGGTGCAGCCATAGTAGCAACAGAAGTGTTGGGGCCGCTACCGTCCATCACAACAACAACGATAATTTGTAAGAACCAAACCCGAAATTTTCATTCTTTTCATGGAGCGCAGAAAATGTATGCCAGCGACAAGTCAAGGGCATGATCTGTGAATGCTATTTATGATAAAGCTCACTTACGTACCTTCATAACGCTTTCGTTGTTATTGGGAATAAAAGATAATTCATGGGGACAATCTCCTTGGTCATTGGACGACCATCTTGGTATGAAGAAACTTCTTCTACAGATCTTCCAAACATGTGAACAAGGTGTCAATGGCAACCAAAAATTCACAATATTCTATTATTTCTGCTTCTTTTCAAACAAAACAATAAATGGATTTGAAAGATTAAGAGTAATTCACAATTAGTATGTTGCTTCAGAGCAGGTTAAAGCTTGGATTCCTGCCCCTTCAATTCAAGATGGGGTTGTGGTTATCTGTCGCTCTTTCCGCTTGGCATTTCTCTTGGAGTGGTTAAGGTATCGCTTTTTTTTTAAAAGATGGTTCGATCATTGAGTGAGAAATTGGTGGGAGTTTATTTTAATTCGAAGGACTATAGACAAGGAGGTTATGTTAAAGAGTGCTTTAAAAAGTGGTAGCAAAACACAGATCTCAAAGACCTCAAAGGCCTTCCTCTAATAGTATCATGGGGAATCTGGAAAGATAGAAATGTTGAAGTCTAATCTTGAAAGATAGAAATGTTGAAATCTTTGAAGATAGGTATATAACTATTTTTTAATGTGCCTTCCAAGGTCAATCAATCTTCTCAAAATTTTCATCAACCCCTACACACAAAAAAGTTGATTCGTGCTCCTATGGACAAATCTGGAACATGGGGATTACTTTGATGCATCTAGTCAAGGTACCCCAAAAAAAGGGGAGACAAAGGTGTTCTCTCTCTCAAATTCTCAATAACTCCCACTATATCAGATTTAAAATAGATTTAGGTGAGGGTCAAATAACTGCACAGATATTATTGCCCTAACAATACTCTTAAAACTAGCATCCCATAGTGGCATTTAAGAAATACAAGTGTTTGGTGACTCATTGTTGTTAGATAGTGTACCCCAGATCATCTTCTACTAGATTGGAGCACACATGGCAGATCTGTGTTAGTCCTGTTTTCTGGGAATATAACATTGTTTGCTTTCTATTCCCCTTTTTCCGTAAGGACAACCATTGGAACTTATTTTGGGTTCCTTCTGAATTCCAAAGTACTACTTTGGTAATGTTAAATTCTAGGGAGAAATATGTTGTGTTGGTGTTAATTTCAATAGGATTGGAAATGTGAAAGCATATGATCATATTTTCTCTAGAGATTTTTTTATTTTTTTTTAGCAGGCAGGGCCATGGTTCTCGAATCAACATCTCTTCTCAATAAAGGGATCATCTGCATATTATTTCCAAAAATTTCAAATTTCTTTGACTTGTTTGAAATCCTAGTGATTTCAAACTTGTTTTGCGGGAAGAACCTTATTATCTGGATTATATTTTATGGGAATTCCTTTGTTAAAGCTTATGGTTTCTCTTTTTTATGTTGTTTATTGATTAAAATTTGATAGATTTTCAGGATGCATTGATAAGGAACTATGCACTCACTTCAAACTTGTTTTGTAGAATGAACTATATTATCTGGTTTGTATTCCCTGAGCTTCCTCTTTGTATGTTGAGTGTTGGCTGAGAGTTTTACCGGATCCATTGAAGAGTTATGCGCTGACTGCAAAATTGTTTTGCATAATGAAATGAATTATCTAGTTTGTATTCCCTGAGCATCATCTTTGTATGTTGAGTATTGGCTGAGAGTTTTACGAGATCCATTGAAGAGTGAAGTGTTGATTGCAAACTTGTTTTGTAGAATGAAATTGATTATTTTGTTTGTATTCCCTGAGCATCCTTTTGTATGATGGCTATACTTTGTCCATATTTTCTGCGTTGCACAATCTCTATTTGATTTCTACTATATGCATTAGTGAAGGTTTATAAATTGAAGCATCAATGTTCTCCAAGCACTCTAGGGAACAATTTAAGATCATCATGGACATTCCTAATTATAATTTTACATTATGGTATGCATTGATGATTAATTTTACAATGATTGCAAACCTGTTAATGCAGTAAGAGCCCAATTATTTGGTTTGTATTCTCTGAGCATTCTCTCTTGAAATGGGCATTGTTCCTTTTTTTCCTATCTCCTTCCATAATTCAAACATCCAATATGTTAGTGGGTTCATTGACAAGGATTCATTCAATGAATGTAGTCTTGTTTTCTTGGAAGATAAAATTATTTGATTTCTATTCCCCCCTTTTCATGAGGACATAGCCATGGGAACTTATCTTGGGTAAGAACTTGGAGAATAACTACATTCCATCGTTGGACTTCGTCTATTAGTATCAAGGCATACAACCGCCACCTATAGCATGGCTAGCAGAGCTAGTAGTCGTGGTTTGAAAAGCACCTATTGTTTTTGTTGATCCAACAAAAGTAGTATATATATATATCCCCATAGTTGATCCAGTCATATTTATCTACTGGAGAGATCAAACCAACAGCTAACATTAAATCAATTTATTTATTTACATTTTCCTTGAATTGGGGATTGAGTCGATATGGTGGATGTTTAACTTGCTTGGCATCTAGATGAAGCTTTATATTCATCTCTCCCAACTCTCCTTGTATTCCATTCATTTTAGTGAAACTCTATGGGAATAGATCTTAATATTATTTGAACAGAGACTCAATTTATTTCACAGTTTGTTCATCCCTCACCTATAGAGGCCACCTTGGGCTTCTCCTCTATTCCCAAATTCACTTTCTGCAACTTCATTCAAAGGTTGGAGATTGGATATGTATATAAAATTATTTTTCGTTCAGTTGTATGATTATAGCATGGATTTTGGTAATGTTTAGCCGAATTTATAAGTTTTGTTTTATGATTAGAGAAATCATTGATTCGAGACATCATCATTACCATTTTATAGATGAATCAAAAGCCAATATCCATACTACTTCTTGATGGATGGATTGTAGGTTTTAACCCCGTACAAAAATTACCTACATACAAATTCTAAAACATCAAAAATAAACAAAGGCAAGAGCATAACACATAAGACAAATATACGCAGAGATTTTCCCATGGATACCAAAACCGAGACTACCAGATTGATTTTTCACTATATTCCTTTCAATGTTACAATACATATATATACATGTCGAAGCATCAAATACCATGGACCGAAAACCACCGCGCCCAAAAACATGTGCAAAAACCATGCACAAAACCATAGGTAGGTCTGCCCACCTAATATAGGGTCCAAAAAAAGATTCCCCGGAACGCTGCCCCGGACCCCATAGAGGGGGGCTAACTGCCCCCCTCTAACCCCCTTGTTTACTAGGGCAGCTAGTCATGGAAAGAACATAACACAACCCAACATGGATGAGGAGAGGTAACTTTTGTTTTTGATGTGGTTTATTAAATTTCAAATCTATCTCATTTTACTATAAAAAAAAATTATTAACTACTTTTGGAAATTTTCTTTTTGATGTGGCTTATTAAATTTCAAATCTCTCTTATTTTATTATCAAGAATTTATTAATTATTTCTGGATTTTTTTTAGGTCAATGGTGTTTTTTTCATTTCCAACTTCTTTACTTTGATTATGTATAAGAGAGTACAAACCACTGAGTGAACTCGATCACGGGGTAATATGTTTTTCTTTCTTAACCCGCCCTATGACACTCTCATATATAAGTGTAGTATTAGACTTGAAATATATTTTCTTTCAAAACTAGCGGTTTATTTTTAATGTATAGTAGGTGTAGTTGATGTATTTTTTAGATAAAGGTTTTATATTTATTGCAATTGTAAAGGTAAAATGATCATGATGTGCCTGAAATTTGAGAGTTGCACTAAAAATCATAACATCCCCATAAATAAAATAATATTTTATCCATAAGAGTTTTTCTTGGTTGACAAACTAGTAGTGTTTACATCCACCTACTCTTTGTTGCCAAGAAAATAAAAAAACTATAGACTTTGCATATTCAATCAATTTAGCACACTTGATATCCTCCACAACAGTTAAGCATATACCTTATATTGTAATCCTAATATGTTTTACTATGTCAAAGCAATTGTTAATGATGTTATTCAAATTAAAAACCTCACAACAAATCTTAGCATCTGATAAATCCATAAATATGTTGTTATAAATTTCTCGGCGAATTTTAAGTATTTTAGCATTTATGAAGAAGGCGATGCCAAGTAGGCTTTAATTACAATGGTGCAAGCTCTAAATCATGCCAAGAATGGAGTTGATATTCTCTCAGGAATAGGGGTACATATATATTTTTTTTCCTTGAACCCATTCAAAGTAGAGATGAATTGGATAGAGCCAAAGTTGAACAAGTATCAGGTTTTTGGGAATTTTAAGGTGGGAAAATTGAGTAGTAATGACATGCTTAATATTTTCTCTCAAATGTTCAAAATCAACCAAAGGCATTATCAAAGTTTTACCGAGGAAATATGATGTTTGGGTCTCTATAGGGAATGGGACTCTGCTTGGGATGAGCACATTCTAGTAGAAGTTAGACACAATTATGATATGGTATAGGTTCTAACAAATTTCACCGAGAAGTTTGGAGTGAGGGTGGCTCCATTAGTAAAGGTTGATTGGTACAAGAACATTTTTCAGCGGTAGTAAGTTGGTCCTCAACCTGTTTTTGGATGAGTCATGTTGGAGACAGAGCTTCTTAGGTTTTCACATCAGATTCCTACAATGAGGCTTACAAAAGAGGAGATGCAAAAATTCCTAATGTTTGTTGGCAGTTGGATCATGTAGCAACCCCAGTTGGTCTTGTATTGAAAGGAATTTTGTTTACTAATTTTTATCTTGAATGATTCTTTATATGTCAGAATGCTTCTCGAATTTATGCCTTACCACGTTTCCTTTGCAACATCGGGTGCAATTGCTCGTAATAAGTCATCTTATTTTGAAAATATGGAGAAAAATGATAATTCATGAAAAGGGAAATAAAAGGGAAAACATCAAAATAGAAAGGAAATAAAACTAAAAACAAAAAGTTAGTTACTGATAGAAAAGGAAGTTACTAAACAACCTATAATAAGACTTCAACCAATCACCTTACAAATAAATCAATTTAAATAATGACAAAAAATTACAAAAATTGAATACCCAATGTTAAACTATGGATAAATAGCATAATTTTTTTGTCAAAGACAAACTAATATGTAGTCAAAGGAAAAACTAATGTGTAATACCATGCTTGTGAAATTTATAATAATTGATTAATATAATTTATTATTAAGAAAAATAAAAATATAAAAATGATATATAGAATTACGTCAATAAGTGTTTCCTCCGTGAGTTGGGGTGAGGAGATACTATTCACCCCAACCAATAAGAGGTCTTTATTTTCGTCCTCTTTCATCCAATGATAAACTACCACCTAAACTATCATCAGTGTCTAGACCCGCTCACAAATTTGTGGCATCATTATTCCCTGTATCTCCCACGAAATCTTCACATTCAATATTTCACCCCGCCCAAATCCACATCATCGTTTGGGTTTTTGCATTCCATGCATCTCACGTAGTCTCCACCCATTCAATCACCTCGCATTGAATAATAATATTCATTTCAATATTCATTCAATATTCACCTTATGTATACCCAACCCGCCTGTTAATTGGCCCTATGTATGTCGAGGCCACATGTTTGTGCATTGAATAAGCATGGAGGCATGGACTTCATTTAATTTTTCATGCATTGCATTTGTTATTGTTTGCGTTGTGTTTGTTGTTGCGTTGGGTTGGCATGGGATTCATTCAATTTCTCTATTTAATTTTGGTTGCGTCGTGTTTGCTGTTGTGTTGACATGGAGTTCCAATGCCAATATATACTCAAGATGGGTGCCTTTTTCAGCATTGAAGCAGTCTACGAGTTTATGAGAATATCGAACCTAAAGGATGATCACAGCTTAAGGATTTCAAGGGTTTTCTTTTAGAAAACAACTGGTAACTTATCTATGCTAGATCTTGATATAGATATTGTATATTCAAATATTGTAATCCTTTATTGTTTACCTATTGTTGTTTCAACATGCAAATAGACAAATTTCAAAACATCAAAGATGAAAGGTTTCAATAGTTTTCTTTCAGAGCTTTCAGAATACAAAAAGTAGGTTATTTGTGCTAAAATGTGAAGAAAGTATTGTTATGTGTCTTTCTACTAGAATTCCCTGTCATTGGAGACATGCCCACAAAAAAACATAACCATAATATGTTGTTAATAAGATTTAAACTTGAATAAAATCCACTATTACACATTGTATAAATATCTGTAGGGAGACCAAAAACACCCGCATAGGTCGAATAAAAAGCCAAAAAAACCCTAAACCATCACAAGTATTTTTACCATTTATATTAGCGGGAAAATGATCAGTACTTTACCATTAATCTTCTTAGTCGTACTAAGCCATATATGTCTAACTAATTTAGCAAGTCTTTTTGAACTCTGTGCCATTGGATACATACCCACAAATAAAGATTTAAAAAAAAATCCCCTAGTACATATTGTATAAATATGTGTAGGGAAACCATAAACACTCGTATAGGTTGAATAAAAATCCAAAAAATCCCTAAACCATCACTAGTTTTTTAGCATTTATATTAGCAAGCAACCGATCAATGCTTTACCATTAATCTTCTTCGTCGTACTGAGTTATATACGTCTAACTTTTAGCAAGTCTTGTTGAGTCTTATTTAGGTCCATTGTTCATTATTCCTGCTACTATTAGTATTCGGATTGTTACCACATATAATTGTAGATTGTTATTGGACTTGCTTATTAGGCCATGCGGTTCACTATAGTTATTGGTCTTTATAGTAATAAAGAAATATTTATGATTGTTATGTTATTAATTGTACTCGTAGGACTAACATCAAACTTTGTGGTGGAATCGTCTATCTAGTGTGAACAAATAATAGTCATACTCCTTGGCATTTCACTGATACTATGACTTCCAAACATGCAGTCTTTAACTAGATTATGGACTACATGGTGCTAGGCTTCTATTATCTTTCAATTGCGGACAAGCCCACTGGGAATCGTCTCATCATGAATATCCATACAAATTCTTACAAGAGATTCCAAGTTGCACAAATATAACCCACAACACAACGAAATAGAATAGAGGCCTCATTCTTGTATAATTTACCTACACATGTGACATGTTAATAGGAAATATCCTATCTATTTGAAAGGTCACATTCTCTTCGAACAACATCTTCACTACCCTAAAAAATTTCCTTCCTCGGAAAACATTCTATTCTAGCATTGAAAAACTCTAAATTGGTCTCCCATCCAGGTTTTTCGAAACCCTCTCCCTATGTCCTTTAAAATTTTCGCCATCAATTGTTTCAACAAAATGGGATGATATATTAATGTATGCATGTATATATTTGATGGTCACCCTTGGTCTTCGACATGCATCTGCTTCGTTCCACTTGGAACCTCTACCAAACGCCAACTAAATCAAGTTATATGATGTGTCCTTTGAACTATATAAGGGTCATTTAATTGGCTTTTTGTTAACTTTCAATATGGAAATAGTTGGCTAGGTTATTACATATTACTCACCCTTTATAATGCCAAGTGTCTATAGTGGGACATATGTTTCTCTCGCAAAAAAATGTTTATAACCATGAGTTAAAGGAAAGAGGAACACATTAGCAATTAATATTATGAATCATAGCTATTAGAAGCTTAGAAAATACTGAGATTTATCATAAACTAAGGAAATATTGAGCAACAGAGACAACGTAGTTCTACCAGTCTAGCAAGAAAGGCAAAGGTATTATGTTTATGGGCATTTTGCATTCTTGCACCTACAATTCATTCCCATACCTAGAAAATTGATACAACAAAGCTCATGCATATACTTGCTTGTATGCATACGGTCATCTTTGCATTCATACATGTATAGTTCATTTGAACTGACAAAGAAAAATTGCAACTGCAAGTATACAATTCTTAATTCTTTCTTTCTGGCATGTCTTGCTACTTCTCTCATTCATTAGTTTTGCTTCTTCTAGCTTATGTTTTTCCTTTCATCATTTAGCTTATATAAGTTTCTCTGGTACTCCTACAGTTTGTTACCACTGACTGTATTTTTAAGTCTGATTGATCTATCTTTAGGCCATTACTAGACATTAATAAAATTATCTTATATGCATTTTGTTGCCATTTAAAAATTATGCTAAGCTTTCTCTACCCCATATTATGTATGGTCTATGAGATGAACTTAATCATTGTAACTATCCATTAGAAATATATTAGGCTAATTAACAAATATTAAGACTAGAATTATTCTGCTATTTCGGAAGGTAAATTATCTATTCTTTACTTAGTTTATCTAACTTTAAATTTTTTTTTTGTCACTTGAAAGTTCAAGTTTTTCCAAATACTTTCTACGTTAATAGTGTATGGTCCATGAGCTCCATCATTAGAACCGTGCACTATAGATATGTTAAGCAAAACTAGAGACCTTGAAACTAGATTTGTTGTGTTATTTCTTTATGAAAAACTATCTTATCTTTTCTCTTATCTAACTTTTCCTTTTTTATGCCATTTCAAAGTTCTGTCAAGTATTCTCTACTTCATGCTTGATATGGTCCACAAGCTCCACCAATTTGATCTATCCAATAAAAAAATGTCAGGCTAAATTGGAGATCCTAATACTAGAATTGTCAGGCTAAATTGGAGACCCTAATATTAGAGTTGCTAACCTAAAGTGAATAACCTAATACTAAAGTGGAGAACAATTATATTATTTCTCTTGTTTCCCCTCATAATGCCCCTTACTAGTAAAACAAGATTAGGGCATGTGGGCTGGTGATTTTGAACTCACAATTGTGGGTTGATGTAACAGCCTTGGTAAAAAATCCATGTAAAAACTAATAAAGTGATCGGGTGATCAAGTTTATGCTCAAAAATCAAAGTGTTAGAATTTTTTCAAACTCATCTTCAGATCGAAGAGCTCATCACTCTGAATCCAACGGTGTGAATGACACTCAAATCCGAGCTTGTATGCAAAAGTTAGAGCAAGTCAAAGTTCAAGTTTGACTTGTCTACATGGCAGGATTGGATGACCTAGAAAAGGTCCCAACAAATGAGGAGGCACCAAGTGGTAGGTTGCCATTGGTCCTTGCATATCACATATCCCGGTGCAAACGATGGGATCTAATCACAATTGCATATCGCACATGGATGAGTATTACCGAAATCAACCCCCGGTAAATTGGGTTGCGATGTGATATCACATATCACATGAAACACAAGTTCCACTTAAGATTTCCACTAGTTCTTTGCCGATTGTGATGAGTGATAAGACCCTAAACGTGATATGTTATGTGCTACAATTTATATGCCGTCTGGTCCACCGATACCACCGATTAATGTTCTCGCGTCGATTGCCAATTGCGAAATGCGATAGTTCCCAAACGCGATACGCTTATGAGCCACAATTTAAGTTCCCATCGGGTCTGCCGATATTGCATCGCACAATCACCTATTTCCACCGTGTTAAAAAACTTTAAGTCACTGGTCCTTGCCGATTGCGATTTGTGATATGGACGATAGGTTGTGACCCGCGATGCGGCCAAATTCTTGTTCAATTTATGGATTTTGGAGCAAATTTGTGGGATTATGTCGGCTTTGGAGCAATTTGTGGAACAAATAGTGGGAGAACTAGGAGAAGTCATAACTTCTTCAATTCTTATCCAAATTGGATGCAAAAAGAGGCTAGATAGCCATTTTTGAGCATTTTGAACTCATTGAGATAGGTTTTAGAGGCATTCAAGCTTTGCAAACACACTTTTGTTGTAATTTTGAGCATAATAGAGAGGCCCAAGCATTGGGAGTTGGACCAAGGAGACATAGCCTAGGAGGGGTGAACTCCTCATCAAATCTCTGTGTTTTGTGTTGCATTTTGATGTTATTTGTTGTTATTTTTCTACTGTTCAACATATGTTTTATGTTAAATGGTTTATAACATTTACATAAGAAACTCTCATGGGAATCAATTAATTAAGAAAACATGGTGAATCCTTAAGAAATTTATAAGCAAATGGTAAGCATCTTGGGTTTTATTCTGAATGGGGAATTAGCACAACATTACTAATCTGCTCCATTTCAGATCAAGTTGGTATCAGAGCACTGGTTTTTGCTTACTAGATTTGCTTTGTGAAAGAATGATTTAATTGTTTGCAAGTTTGTGTCATGCTAACAAGGTTAAAACTCAAAAGAGGAGAAGGCAAGCTGGTTGAAAGCCCTATAGTTTCCTCAAGGGGAAGAAGAGCAAGGTTGCCAAAGTCCTCTACACCAATACATCCTCAAGTTGCAAAAGTTGTAGTTGAGTCTTCAGAAAATATGTCTCATGAAGGAGAACCTACCATGACAGAAGATGGGAAGACCTTCAGAAAGGCTTTCTTTGATATGACATAGATGGCGAAGGTCCTCTATGAAGAGAGGAATAGCAGACTGCAAGGAGAAAGTTCCAAACCCCCAAAGGAGAAGGTTCTTCAGGAGGAGGTAATGGAAAAGAAGGTAATGGGAATGGAGACAAACCTCCACCCTCTCCACCATCTTCTTCATCTTCCTCTTCACAAGCATCTTCACACTATTCCACTAATACAACCCTTATTCATACTCATCATCATTCTACAAAAGGAACTAGTAAATCACCTTTTCTAAAGCCTGATTTTAAATTCGAGTTGCCTATGTACAATGGAGAAGTTAATGCAGAAAAGTTGGATAATGGGATTCGTCAGTTGGAGGTGTATTGTCGAATTCAGAACCTTCAAGAGGATGATATCAAAATTCAGTTGGCTTCATTGAGAATGGAGGGTGCAACACTCATTTGGTGGGAAGTAAGGATTCAAGACGAGATCAAAGAACATGGTAAGATCTCTATTCGTTGGTCTGATTTCATTGCTACTATAAAAAGGAAATTCTACCCTTTAGCCCATATGGAAAAAGCTATCATGAATTGGAAAAATTTCAGACAATTAGAAGGTCAAAATGTGCAAGAGTATACTCAAAAGTTTAGGAGAAGAGCTCTTATGCTAGGAGTAGACTTACCGTCACAAGATACTTTGTTGAAATATATAGGAGGTTTGAATAGCTATCTTCCACACCATTCTTATGTTTAATCCCACGAATCTTGATGAGGTCTGTGTTCAAGCTACACACCTTGAAGCAAGAGGGAAAATTGTACAAGAAGAAGGTAAGAAGAAGCCATTCCAAAGTGGTGGAAAAGGAAATAATTTTAAAGGAAAGCAGAAGAAAAATGCATATGTTAAGAAAGAAGGGGAGAAACCCATGTGCAAGAATTGTTCCAAAGAGGGTCATGATGAATCGCATTGCTGAAAGCTTCAACTTGAATTACGACCGAAGAAATTTAATAATAAAGGGAAACAGAAGACAAACATTGCTTGTACAACAATATTTGGGTTCTGACTCAAGTGATGAATCAAAGATTGCAGCAACAGTCACTAAGGGAAAATCCATCGCAAAATCAAGCAAAGAGGAAGTTGTGGCAAGCACCAGCGCAGAAAATAACTCCAACAACGTTTCAAATGAGGAAAACATAATTGAGTTGTTCCACATCTGAGTTATTTCCAAACACACTGATATTGATATGCTGTTTGACAATGAATCTTAGGCAAATTTAATTTGTACAGACTTGGTCAAAAAAATTGAATTAGAAACCATGCCTCGTCATAAAATGTATCCGTTGGGTTCGATAACCAAGGATGCAAATCTTCAAGTCACAAGGAAATGTGTTTTCAGCTTTGCAATTACTGCCAATTTCGTTGATGAAGTCGAATTAGATGTAGTGTCGCTGGATATTTCTGGAATTGTGTTGGGAAGCCTGTATTTGTATGACAGGAAAGTCGTTTTCCATAGATTTGAAAACAAATATCATTTGTTCAAAGACGTAGCGGAGTATATTGTGAGATCCCATCGTAGGCAGCTTAATTTGTCTTTGGCAAACACAGGGAAAATGAAGCGCTAGCCAATTCCAGCAAGAGTCTTGTGCTCCTTACGATCAAGCCGAAGAATGACACGGAGTATGAATCCTTTGCAGGCTATGATGTGAAGCTGAAAGCTGAATTGGTTGATCTAGTCAATCAATATGGAGATGTGTTTCAAGAACCAAAAGGATTGCCACCAAAAAGGGGACTTGAACAGGAAATTCAGCTACAACAAGATTGTCCACTCCCAAACATCAGTTTGTATCGAATGTCAATTTTGGAAAGTTCAGAAATTAAGAAACAAGTCCAAGAATTGTTAGATAAAGGTGTAATCTGTCCCTCTACTTCGCCATTTGGTTCACCAATTGTTTTTGGTACCCAAGAACAATGGAACCTAGCACATGTGTGTAGATTATCGAGCTTTGAATAAAATTACTATAAAGAATCGATACCCATTACCCATAATAGATGATTTGCTAGATCAGTTGAAGAATGTAAAATATTTCACTACATTAGACTTGAGAAGTGGATATCACCAAGTTAGAATAGTTGAGGAGGATATTTGGAAGACTTCTTTTAAAACCAAACAGGGATTGTTTGAGTGGATGGTTATGCCTTTCTGTCTTTGCAACGCTCCAGCTACATTCATGAGAGTTATTAATGATGTTTTAAGATCCTTTCTTGATGAGTTTGTAATTGTCTATTTAGATGATATTTTGATATTCAGCAAATCACGAGAAGAGCAGGTCAAGCATGTGAGGAAAGTGTTGGATGTCTTGAGAAAAGAACAATTATTTCTAAAGATGTCTAAATGTGAATTCGGGAAAACTTCCTTAGTGTATTTGGGCCACATAGTTGGAGGAGGTGAGTTGAATATTGACCCCTCTAAAGTGTTGGTCATTGTGAATTGGCCAATACCCAAATCAGTGACAGAAGTAAGGATTTTTCTGGGAGTAGCACAGTATTAGAGGAAGTTCATTACCAATTTTTCTTCCATAGCAGCTCCACTACATGCTTTGACCAACATGAAGGTTGTCTTCCAGTGGGAGGCAAACAACCAAAAGTATTTGATGCTTTAAAACAAAAGATTAGTTCAGCCCCAGTTTTAGCATTACCGGATTTGAAACAACCATTTGAGATACAAACAAATGCGAGTGACTACGCCATGGGTGCAGTTCTTTTACAACATGGTAAGCCCATTTCATTTCATTTTGAGATTTTTAATGGTGTTGTTATTAACTGTCCTACATGTGGTAAAGAGATTTATGCATTGGTGCAAAGTGTGAAGAAATGGAAGCATTACTTGATAGGTAAAGAAACCATTATTCATACCAATCATCAACCTTTGCAATATCTATAATCTCAAACAAAATTGCAGCAATCAAGGCACTTTTGTTGGATGGGATTCTTACAACAATTTGACTTGGTAATCAGGTACAAGAAAGGTATTTATAACAAAGTTGTTGATATGCTTTCTAGACCGGTTATTAATGTAGTCATTTTACTCAAGAATAATGATGTTTTGCCCAAAAGTTATGTTGAAAAATATGCACATGATATTGACTTTCAAGAGGTATATTCAAACTTGAGTCAAGATCACCAAGTTGAGGAATTAGACTACCATGTACATGATAATCTATTGTATCATTTGGGAAAACTTTGTGTTCCACAGGGAGAGAGAGTAAATGTCACAAGGGAAGCACACACTTCTCTTATTGCTGGACATTTCGGTGCAAGTAAAACAATGACAAATCTTCAGAGGTACTTTTACTGGCCTCGTATGCTTGAAAGTGTGTCACGTTTTATCAGAGGTTGTTCATTGTGTGTAGTCAGTAAGCCTAGTAATAGGAAACTAGGATTGTATACACCACTTCCAGTGCCTTCACATCCATGGGAGAGTGTTTCTATGGATTTTGTAGGAGGTCTTCCTTTATCAAGAAAAGTTCATGATTATTTGTATGTAGTTATGGATAGGTTTAGCCAGATGTGCGTACTAATGCCTTGTAAAAAATAAATTACAGTTGAACAAACAACTCAACTTTTCTTTCAAATTGTATGGGTTCATTTTGGATTACCTACTTCTATTGTAAGTGATCGTGATTCCCGATTTGTTGGGAATTTTTGGTCAAGTTTATGGAACTTGATGGAGACCAAGTTGAAGAAAAGTACAACCTTCCATCCACAAACATGGTCAAACTGAAGTGGCTAACACGGCAATTATTCATTTGCTAAGAGGATATTGCCGCAAACATCCTAAGTTGTGGGATGAACAATTGCATTATATTCAACATGCTTACAACCGAGCAAAACGCTCTTCTACTCTAACTTCGCCTTTTGAGGCATGTCTTGGTTATTTGCCTAAATAGCCTTTGGATTTCATCTTTGAGAAAGATGTAGCTATAGATGGACATAGCGACATAGACAAAGCAAATAAATTCATTGAGCAAATTCAGTTGATTCACCAAACAGTTCAAGAACAACTAGAAAAGAGGCAAGGCAAGTATAAGACAAGGCATGATAAGCATCGTGTGGATCATCAATTTCAAGTAGGTGATGAAGTTTGGCTATACATTAGCAAGGAAAGGCTTCAAGGTGAATTTAAAAAGTTGAAACCAATCCATTGTGGTCCATTTAAAATCCTGTAAAAGATTGGTAATAATACTTTTAAGCTTGATTTGACTTCATATATGCAAATTTATTCCATTGTTAATGTTGAAAACTTGAGATTGTATGAGCCTCCTTTGATTGAAGATCAAAGAGCAAGTGTACAGATTCCATCCATTGAATTTTTTTCTCTAGAATTTCTTGATGAGCTTTAGCAAGACACCATACTTGACAAAAGAACGAGGTCATCAAAGAGGGGAAATTTTGATTATCTTCTAGTGGGTCTCAAAGGTACAAATCCATCAAAGGCCAAATGAATTGAAGAGGAGAAGGTGAGGGAACAATACCCTCATATGTTTAATAACTAAATATAATCTTTTGGGTCCAAAAGGCTTGCAGTGGGGAGGAGTGATCAAGTGCTCAAGTTTATGCTCAAAAATCAAATTATCAGGATTTTGTCAGACTTAGCTCCAGATCGAAGAGCTTGTCATTCTGAATCCAACAGTGTGAACGGAACTCAAATCTGATCTCGTATGCAAAAGTTAGAGCAAGTCAAAGTTCAAGTTTGACTTGTCTACATGGCAGGATTGGATGTGGCAAAGGTCCCAGCGAATGAGGAGACGCCAAGTGGCAGTTTTCCATTGGCCCTCACATATCACATATCCCGACGCAGACAGGTTGCAATGCAATCTAATCGCAATTGCATATCATAGATGGACGAGTATTATGGAAATCGGCCCTAGGCAGGTTAGGTTACAATGCAATATCGTAATTGCATATCGCAAGAAACACAAGTTTCGCTTAAGACTGTCGTTGGTTCTTCGCCGATTGTGATGAGTGATAAGTTCCTAGATGCGATATGTTATATGTTACAGTTTATATGTCGTTGGGTCTATCGATAACGCTGATTAATGTTCTCACGCCAATTGCCGATTGCGAAATGCGATAGTTCCCGAACGCGATACATTTATGAGCCACAATTTAAGTTCCTGTCGAGTCTGTCGATATCGCATCACACAATCACACATTTCCGCCGTGTTCACAAACTTTAAGCCACCGGTCCTTGCCATTGTGATTTGCAATATGGCCGACAGGTTATGGTCCACGCCACGACCAAATTCTCGCTCAATTAGTGGATTCTGGAGCGAATTTGTGGGATAATGTTGATTTTGGAGCAATTTGTGGAACAAATAGTGGGAGAACTAGGAGAAGTCATAACTTCTCCAGTTCTTATCCAAATTGGATGCAAAAAGAGGCTAGGTAGCCATTTTTGAGCATTATGAACTCATTGAGACAGGTTTCAGAGGCATTCGAGCATTGTAAACACACATTTGTTGTAATTTTGACCATAATAGAGAGGCCCAAGCATTGGAAGTTGGACCAAAGAGACGTAGCCGAGGAGGGGTGAACTCTTCATCAAATATCTGTGTTGTGTGTTGTATTTTGATGTTCTTTGTTGTTATTTTGTCATTGTTCAACATATGTTTTATGTTAAATTGTTTGTAACATTTACATAAGAAACTCTTATGGGAATAAATTAATTAAGGAAACATGGTGAATTCTTAAGCACTTTATAAGAAAATGATAAGCATCTTGGGTTTTATTCTGAATGGGGAATTAACACAGCATTACTAATTTGCTCCATTTCATATCATAAAGGTAAAATAAGACCTTGGTCATGGGACACGTATTCCAAGCTGAATGTTGGGAAAAAACATAGTGATGGGGATCACTTGTGATTAGTTAATGGATAAGGAAATTGGCAAAGCCAATGGAAAAGGATTTGGAAATGCATGAGGCATTTATTGACATTTTATTTATGAAAATAATGGTAATTTGGAGAAAAGGAAGGTGAAAGGTCACATGTTTCATGTGAGGACGAAAATGAAGAAAATTGAGGCCTCGATGATAAAAAGGCTTATGAGGATTAGTTTATAACCTTTTTCCAGTTTAGTTTTGGAGCTCACTCTATTCTCTCTCTCTCATACTCTTAGACACTTAGAGTTTTCTTGGAGCTCCCTTAGAGGAGTGTGGCATACTTGGAGTTTTGGAGCAAGAAGGAAAAGGAAGAGCAGGAAAGCGCAAGAGGACATCAGGATCAACAACTACAACTGGTTTTGCTTGTAGGTACTGACTCGCATGTATGTTTTCCTCACTAGTTTTGGAATGCATGGCATATGCATGTGGTTTTTTGGTTATGATCTGTCATTGTCATGGAGGATTGCCTCGATTAACAATGGGTTCTCCTAGCCTTGCCATTTCTTGGATAGCCATGGTGTTGTGGGTTCATTTCCTTTTTTCCTAGTTGGTTCTCATGCTCCTTTAACTGTGGGTTGAGTTACTAGTTCCTAGAGTCTTGGTTGGACAAATGCTTTGGAGCCCTATAACAGCTTGGGTTGAGTTACTAGTCATAGGCCTTGGTTGGACAAATGCTCTAGAGCCCTCGGTGGGTTGAGTTAATAGTCTTAAAGCCTTGGTTGGACAAACGCTCTGGAGCTCGGCAACAACTGTGGATTGATTTACTATTCCTAGAGCCTTGGTTGGAACAAACGCTCTAGAGCCCTAGACAACATGGGTAGAGACCAACCTGGTGATGGTTAGTGATGTTCGACCATGAGGTGGAATCACTAGTTGAGGGTTGAGGTGGTTTGGCCTCTGGAAGCCTTGGATGGTTTTGATTGATTTGTTTTATGAGATCCCACATTCGTGCTTAGAATATGGCATGGGGGTTAGTAATTGAAAGAAAGATTTGGTTCAACTTAGTTTACGGTTGGGTGGTTCACAAAGGTTCCATACCTTGTCGGCTTATGCAACCATCAATAAGAGCTCTCTTTCTCCTTGGTATTTTATGGGTAAATATACTTGTTTATATGTGGCTTATATGGTTTTTATATGCTTGATATTTATGTTGGTTATATGTTGGTTATGAATGAGTTTTATGACAATGAAAATGTATTGCTCTCATCATGTTTTGGTTAACAATTGAATGTACAATGAATGTGTGACTTAATAGATGGTAATGTAGTTATTTTGATGAGGAATCAATGCTTCTTAGTGATTCTCATATCAGTATGAGACCCCTATGCTCATATCTATTGTTTAAACTTGTAAAATGCATATTTGTGACATGTTTGACGAAATGTTTGTCATGGCTAGTAGGAGTCCAGTCAAGTCCTTATTAAAGTAATTACGTTTGTATCATTATTCTGTTACTATCTTTCATTTATGGAAGTGTCATGGAGTTCTGGGGCAGTGACCTAAGCCTTGGCCCTGAAAAAGTGGCACAAAATTCGGAAACGTGGGCACAAAAGTGCTTGGGAAAGTCCCCAGTCGTAGGCATACCCATGTTGTGGGAGTGATTGGAGGGCCCCATTCGCACTCATGCCGGACTAGGAGATTAATACAGTAAAAAGTTAGTTTGACTCAGGGGCTATTCACCTGGAAGGTTTGGATGGCTCTTGGGGGTTCTGCAGTATGTATGGAAGGTCTGTGTAGTGTTCTTAATCGGTTCAACTTCCTTAAATGACACATGGGGAGTTGAATCATATAATAGTAACTCATCATCACATGTTTACCATGGTTGGTCGGTTACTTGGGTAGATATGGGAGGAGGGTCATTACAAAGTGGTATCAGAGCATGGTTCACACCACAGACTGGATGGGTGGTGTGTTGGTCATGCATTTGTGTTGGTTGCATATGTGTTCCTTATGCTTGTGATATATGTGCTTGTTGCATATGCATGGTGTTGGTCATGGTTGTAGTGATGTCATCATGTGAAGGTTGATGGTGTTGTTGTGGGATGTGTCATGATGAGTGTATGATTGGTTATGCATTGTTTATGCATGTCAAGTGCTTACGTGTTCCCAAGTGTACATTGGTATGGTTGTTGTTGTCATGCATGAGGTCATGGTATGTGATTGATATGGTCGTGAATTGATGATTGGACTATGGTTGGAATGATGTTTGTATGTTGTTTTATCTATATGATACATATTTACATGTTGTTATGATTATGTTTACATATGTATTATGCCGATCGGTTGATCTTGTAGGAGACATCCTACTCGAATGACGCTAAGGTACGTTGGTTTGTTTATGATTTGGTTTCACTGACTTAAGATGCCTTGCAGGAAAGAGATCAAGATGACTAGCAAGATGGTAGACTACAATTCACAAGATTTTCCTTATGGACCAGATGAGCAGCGTTGTGTGGGGAATTCTTATGACTTAGCATAAACATTGAGAAGCTTGAAGACATAAATAAGGAGTTGCAAAGAAGATAATGACATAATCATATGGGAATAAGAGAAACAAGCAGAGGTTAATGTAGTAATCCTTTAAATTTTGTCCGAGTTGCAGTGACAGGAGCCACTTTAGATTCGTCATGGACAAGAGGAAAGAACTAATGGGGCATATGGTAGTAGGTCTACTGGTGGGTACAAGTTGGATAGAAATGACATGATTAGAGATGGCAGGTCCTTGGAAGCTAAGGATAGGAGAGGTGATAGAGACAAGTATTATTCTAGTCCTTGTTCTGAAAGGCACTATGATCATTATCGTTATCATCCATACAGGGGGAGTGACAAGGGATATTTTCTGGATGAGTTTAATAGAGAAAATCCACCTACATTTGATGGGGAAATGAAGAAATCACAGGATGCAGAAACATGGTTGCTTGGAATGAATAAGTTCTTCAGATTGCACGATTATTCAAAGAACATGAAGGCCATAATAACTACATCCAGTCTTAAAGGTAAAGAAAATATCTGGTGGGAAGATGTAAAGAATGTCAGAAATATTTATGAGGATGAGTTGGTTTGGAGTGACTTCAAGAGGTTATTCTGTAAGAAGTATTTATTAGAGAGATATTATGATAACAGGGTAAAAGAACTCTATGAGTTGAAGATGAGATCCATGACATATGAGGAGTACACTAATAGATTATTGGAGCTACTGAGGTATGTGCCTTACTTCAAGGAGGAGAAGGACAAGATTCAAAGATTCATTTGTGGGTTTCCGATAGCATTCAAAGATAGGATTGAGTTCGATGAGACTAAATCATTGGAGGAAGCCATCAAAAAGCTAAAGCATTGTTATGAGCAATCGAAACATAGTTCTAAGACTAAGAAGGATTGGAAGGGAAATGATAAGAATAAAGGAAAATGGGACAAAAAGAGAGAAAGCCCGGTTTGGTGGCTTTCCTGGTGGAATCTCCCCAAACACTATGGCATATTGGTCAAGGATGGACTGTATCTCTGAATGTATCGTCTGCCCTGTAGTCCCTGCCTCTGATGCACACAGCTCTACTACCCACTCTATGTCTCCCTTTTGGAATATTGCCTCCATCCGATGAGCCGAAACAGTCTGAGGCGGATATGTGTGATGTCCCTGTATCTTCTCATGCCTCCCTGTCTTCTCATCATCCCACTCAATCTCCATGGTCTTCCAATCTGTCGTGACCTTCCCTAGAGTGATGAGCCACTGAACACCCAGTATCATGTTGGTGTTTGGAATATCGACCATGAAAAAGTGGTCAGTCAATGTGTAGGTGTCCATTGTCACTGATAGCTCTGGAACATAACGAGCACACAGCATATTCTGATCTACTGGGACCAATACTAACAACCCATCGAAGCTCTTTGTCTGTATACTTCTCCGCTCAACCATCTGGGCATCGATGAAGTTGTGGGTTGCACCACTGTCAACCAAAACTGATATGCGCTGGCCACATATTGTCCCTCGTACGTGTAGCGTCAGATACTTGGGAACTCCCCACAACGCTGCAAGGGCGCCTCCGGTGGGTGCAAAAGATTCACCGCCTACTGCTGGTGGTGGAGGTGGCAAAGGTTCCTGTATGGCATGGCTATCTCCTGCCTCCACATCCTCCTCGTCATCCTCTTCTCCACTGCTCTTGGAGAAGACCTCAATAAAATGTGCTTTACTAGTAGCACATCTATGTCCTGGTGCCCATGGCTCCTGACAAGTGAAGCACAACCGCTTCTTCTTCAGCTCCCTCCTGGCATCATCGTCAAGCTGTACTTGTCCTAGATTCCCCTTTGGAGGTGGAATCCTCACATCCTTCCCCTTAGACTGGAAAGTCTGTCTCTGGGTGTAAGGTGTCTGGGTCCTGGGTAAGACATCCTGTAAGTCTCGGGTCCTGCTGATAACATCCTGGAGCGTAGCTGGTCTAGTGGATCAGACTAGACCCCGAAGTGGCTCTGCTAACCCCTCAACATACATATAGACCCTCCCTATCGTGGATAGTTCTGGCACCATCACAGAGACCCTAAAGAAATCTACAATGTAGATCTATAGGCTCCCTGTCTGTTTGAGCCTTGTCAGCTCAACAAAATGCTGCTCTGGATCGCTCCGATCAAATCGCTCCATCAGTCTCCTGATAAACTCGGCATATGTCGTCACTGTGGAGTGCCCTAGTGTAACCATCCCATGAAACCACCAATCATGGGCCTCACCATCCAAATGCAATGTTGCCACCTTGATGGCCTCTGTCTCGGACATCTGGTTAAGCTAGAAATAAATGTCCAGCTTCTCCACCCAAGACTTTGCCGAACTATTTGATGAACCATCAAATGTAAGCAAGTGGAATCTACTCGCTGCACGGTGGGTGTCACCATCATGGTAATGCCGGTTCCCTCTGTGATGGTCGTGGGGTCTACTATCCCGTTGAAGCTGAATACAATCTCTGAATGAGAGGGCTTCCCTGAACTCCTGACCATAGGCCTGGTACTCTGCAAAATAATTGCCTATATGTTCGGGCTCTGCCTCCTGCTGGGCTGCGGCCCCCGTGTCTGCTCCTAGGAAGGTGGGCATGGTAGAGCATGTAGGGGCATGTGAGGCCCCCTGCTGCGCAGTATCACGCTGCTCTGGCAAGTGATGGGATGCACCTAATCCCTCACCGATCTGAAAAACTCGTGGGCTCTCTCGTTGTCTGGCCTCTACTGCCGTGAATCTTTGCCCCATCACCTCAGTTTGCCTTGACAAATTCTGCACTGATTTGAGGAGCATATCCATAAATCTCTTCACGACCTCGTCTGCCATTTGCTCTGCGTCCATTACTGGCTCTCTCTGTTCTTTTTCTACCACAAGTTCCTCTTGTTCTGCATCTGCCACAGGAACACAATCTCCCCCTCCATAGGTATTCTCCAACCTATCCCAGTGTCTCTGTATCTCTGACCTCTGTAATAGATATAGGGTTTTTCCCCCGTTGTCATAGATTGCTAGCTCCACAGGTTGAGCCATATCTATGCTCTGATACCACTGTAATATTCCTAACCCAGAATATTCCTCAAACCCCAGTAAAAACTCCAACCAAATATGTGCAAATGATATAATAACCCAGAAGCGATAAAATAACAGTGGAACAACATATAATAATGTAAACCAGAAATATAAGCAGATACACAAGAAATTCAGCGAGAAATGCTAAGCCATTTTATTATACTGAGCAATAAATGAGTACAAGAGGTGATTATATAGATGGCACCTCGACTTGCACAAGGCAAGTGAAGAAATACTCTCAGAATGACAAGAATGGCCTCTTTGCGTGGATGCTGTTGTTGTTGCTGCTATAAAACAAATGATGAGTTGGGGCTAATCCCCTACTTGAAAAAGCTGAAACTCTTGATTCAGACTCTACTAAAAAAACCCAGAAAAACCCAGAAAGCTTTTCTGAAATGGCCAACCCACGAAAACCACTCCCTTGGGGTTCTACGCAGTTCCTCAAAGACGCTGATGGAACTACTAATGAAACTACTGCTGAAATGATGATGAATCTACTGCTGGAATGCCAATGGAAATACCTTGCCCGAGCAGGCACTCGAAGTCCCCCGGGGCTAAGGGTGAGATCTCCGAACAGAGACACTCAATGCACTAAACAGTGCTGCAGACTAGCTAAACAACCAACGTGCTTTAAGTCGAAATGACTATCACAAATGTTCATAGCCAGAATGATCCAAAATGAGGGGGCTCCTCTCTATTTTATAGCCTTTGCCTCTCACAATCCCTAGGCTCACCTCCTCTTGCGTGATTCCCCTCTTGCCATGTGTTCTTCCCTCCTGCACAATCTTTCCATGTGTCTGCGTGGGCCCCATTTCTGCATCCCCCTTTGGCCCCCTTGGCTCCTCCTTAAGTCACAACGTTGTGCTACTAGGAAGTGACTTTTTATTCTTAAA
>APFE031310535.1:70378-122153 GCA_000404065.3 Pinus taeda
AAAATGAGGGGGCTCCTCTCTATTTTATAGCCTTTGCCTCTCACAATCCCTAGGCTCACCTCCTCTTGCGTGATTCCCCTCTTGCCATGTGTTCTTCCCTCCTGCGCAGTCCCTCCATGTGTCTGCGTGGGCCCCATTTTTGCTTCCCCCTTTGGCCCCCTTGGCTCCCCCTTTAAGTCACAACGTTGTGCTACTAGGAAGTGGCTTTTTATTCTTAAAGTGAGTTATGTCCCCCGTCCTCACTTTTTTATTTATAAATAGCTATAGAAGGCAAAAATTGGGCAAAATCGAACATTCCAATTAGCCATGGCTAATTAGGAATATTACAGATTGTGTTTTTTATCCTAGGCTTGTCATTTATTGATAGCCATGGTGTGATGGGGTTCTCATGTTTTCATTGAGCTATATTGTTGGATGGATTCAAAGCTGAGTGAGGTGGATCTCCGAAAGAAAAGAACACATGGTCTAGTGATCCCTAAACCAAACTATGGATTGCAGTAAAGCGATTGTCCTAGTAACCCCTGAACTAGAAAGTGGGTTGTGGTAAAGCTAGGTATTGTGTTACCTCGGTGGGCCTAGGAATACTTGACCGGTGAATGGCGGGATATATGGTAAATCCTAGAGGTGGGCACTCTGTATCAGACCTAGGAATCCGAGGATGGGATATACGATAAAACCTGGAGAGTGGAGTCCTAGTTAGGGCCTAATGATCTAGTGTGGATTGTGGTAAGGCCCAGAGGTTGGTGTCTTAGTTATGGCCTAGCGATCCTTGAATCATATTGTAGGTTATGGTTAAGCTCGGAGACTAGGAGATAGGCAAATTCCTCACGATGTAGGTGGAGAAATCCGGAGGCATCCATGCTTGTTTTAGCCTAGTGATTTGGTGAGGATTATGGTAAATCCTGGTTCTATTGATGAGGGCAAGGTGGTGTAGCCTCAAGAAGCCCTGTTTGACTTTTGTTATGAGTCCCACATTCATGCTTGGTATATGGCATAGGGGTAGTTGGCTGAAAGAAAGATTTGTTTCAGCCAATCTATTGTCAGGTGGTTCATGGAAGTCCCATACCTAGTTGGCTTTTGAATTAATAATAAAATTTCATTCTACTTGGTATTTTAGGTGTAAATATATTGGTTTATATGTGTATTCTATGGTTGTTGTATCCTTATTATTTCTGTGGTTTATATGCTAGTTATAAGCATGTTTTATGATAGTGATGATTTATGGATATCATCGTGTTTTGATTTGTAAATGAATGAACAATGAATATATGACCTAATAGATGATAATGCAGCTATTATGATAAGGCATCAATGGTTCATAGCGATTCCCAGATAAGTAAGAGACCCCTATGCTCAGATATGTTGTTATGACTTGTAGATTTCATATTCGTGACATGTTTAACGAAATTCCTGTCATGGCTAGTAGGGGCCCAGTCAGGTCTTTGTTCAAATATTTGCATTTTGTATCATTGTCTCGATGTTACTTTTCATTCTAGAAGGTTTCATGGAGTTTTGGGCAGTGACCTGAGTCCTGGCCCTGAAACGGTCGCACAGAATCTAGGGGTCACAGGCTTAGAACTAACTAAAAAATACCATAGTCATTTGCATGCCCATGCTATGAAGGTGACTATAGGGCCCTACTCCCATGCATACCCATGTCATGGGAGCGACTGAGGCTCTAGGGCAATGAAGTGTCAAGTTGCCTTAGGGGTTGATCACCTGGAAGGGTTGGTTGGCTCCTGTAGGTTTTGTGACATGTGCAAAAGGTCATATTGGTTGTGTTGTGTTGGTTACACTTCCTTAAATGTACATGGGGAGTTTAATTAGATTGTAGTAGCCTCTCGTCGCATGTTTACCCCAGTGGACAGTTTAACTTGGGTAAATGTGGGAGGAGGGTGTTACACCATTGTGGAAGATCCATATGAGGAGCACTTTATTGAAGATGTGCAAATGTCATGTGGTGGTTGGAAACCACCTCCCAAGTGGTGAGGTCTCAAAGGTAAGGCTCCACATTTCAATAAATCCTCATCACATGGTTGTGTGTTCTCTAAGAAAGGCTCCAAACTCTAATTCTTTGCAATATGTTGTAAGTTCAAAACAAACTCTAAGTACTATACTCTCCAAGCAGCAATCCCTCAAGTCAAGCACTCAACTTCCTAGAGTGTGCCATGCGCTTTTGGTTCTCCTAGGGGGAAATGCCTTTAAACCTAGTGCATGTTAAGGCCCCATCATCGACATCATACATTCAATGTAGAAGATGTTAATGCAACATTAGAAAACTTCCCAAATATAGAGGATGTTATTGAAAAATGTAACTAGTGTCAGTCTTCATAATTGTATTTGAGTCATGATGTAATGCATTTGTCAAAAGAAAGAAAAATAAAATTTTACTATAAAAGAAAATGACTTATTAAAGCATGAATTTCATGCTTGGGTCAATGAATTATAGATCAAAGCCTCCATTGTAGGCTTCTAGGGTTTATGTCTAGTGTCCTTGTCCATTTCATAATGTAAATACCCTTCTTGGGCTTCATCTATCAACAAAGAAATTTATTTTAATGTAAAATAGGTCATTTAGGTCTCCTCCACCAGGTCGGACTCAAGAAGAACAAGTCAACCTCATAAAGGGAATTTGACCTCATAAATCAACTATATAAAGGAAACAACTCGACATCATTTGGAGCACATCCACAACAAGCTCAATTTGCAATTGTTGGAGACAGAAAAAAGGTGTGAAATTCAAGGAAGAGGGAGGAAATCCAAGTGAAGAAGAAGGAAGTATTTTTGAAGAAAAAAATTCAAATCTCTCCTTGTCTCACACATGCAAAGTTTTTGGGTTGTTGGAAGGGTCGAAATTGCAGTACTGTAGCTAGGCCAAATTTTTGGATTAGCTGGGCCGAAATTCTGGATAAATAATGGATTGTTGTTGGGGTGTAGCTACTGGACTAGAAGATACTAATGAATATTTCTAAATCATATTGGAAGGCTGACTTTGGGGAGAAGGAATGTCTTTTAGTTAGATCTAAGGTCTTGGTCTATCTCAATTTGATTAGTCGAATAGATTGACTGGGTTTTCCCCTAGAGAGGGGTTTTATCCCCAGATGAGTGCATACAAATGGAGTCATTGAAATTCATGTTTTGATTTTATGATTGCTTCATGAAACAAAGACCAAATAAGAACATATAGAGAAGATAATAAAACTATAATAATATCACAAGTAATTATCAAGATAAGAAAAAGTTTCTGCCTTTCTAGTTTTCTAACATGGTATCATAGCTAAGGTGAAGAAGGAAGGAAAAGGTAGCTTGAAGATCTATTGAAAGAAGGGTTAAGGGAGAAGGAACAAGAGAAGACCATTAAGGAAAGGATCATATAAAGAGAATCCTACTATCTATAGAAACTATGAACCTAAATGAAGACAGAAAACAAGCTAGAAGGAGCCTTAATCTAGAGGGCATGGAAAAAGAGGATAAATATCATTCTCGCTAAGCATAAAGTTTTGGATGTTGTTCAAGGAAAAGTTAAGAAACCTACAAATGATGCAAGAAAGGAGAAATTCAGGGAAACTGACATCTTAGCCATGAGACTGATACCAGATGGAGTGAAGGATAATTTAATTACATACATATTTAATATCCTGAAAATCCAAGAAACAAGAAGAGAGAAAGAGATAATACAAATGTTGTCAACGAAGCTCCACTTCAAAAGAACAAGACTGAAAAATCTGAATTCAAAGAATTATTTGCTAAAGTCTCTTAGGGACACTATCCTTTTCATATCCTTCTACTTTAAGTTATGCAATGTTTTCTTATATGTTTTGATTTTGAGGATTCATAGATTTAATATGTCTTGTTAGAAATTATTGAAGTTGTTTTGATAAGTTGTAGGTATCCCATAGGAAGATTGATTAAAATGGGAGCCTTCACCATTTTACCAAAAGATGAGTATATTGTTCTTTGCTCCCTATTTATATTTGGTTTCCTCCTCACATTGAGATATTTTTGTATTGTATACTAATAACCTTTTCTTTATAAATTTCCTTGCTAGGAAAAATTGTAGAATGCTTAAAGGCTATGGAGGAGACTTTAAAGGAAATACTTGAATCATAGAAGAAGTTATGTTACAAAGGAAGCCCTTGAATAACTGATGTCCTACAAGGTTTGCTAAAAGAACAAGTCAAGGTATGTTTGATTTGATTTAACTTGTTGTAGAGAAAGGTATGAATATTCCTCATTTGGAAAAGTTGCTCCATATTACTAAGTCTCTCATGTCTAGGGTTTTTAATCACAAATATGATTGTTAGGGTGATTAATAATTAGATTGGATCTACCCACATTATACTATCTTGTCATTTTGTAAAATCATAACCTTTAGGGTTCACTTGTGAAGCCCTAACCATTCAATGATAAGGGTATGTTAATGTTAATAATAAAACCCTATTCTACTTAGTGGTCATTAATAAAGTATATAAGATATAATGAAATTCTATTCTTTAAAGTTTATGGTTTTAATAATGTCATGACAAAACATTAATTCTTTAGGGTTTGTTGTTAATATCTAGGTTATATAGTGAAACCTTAGATCTTTTGGGTTTGGTGAATTAGGGCTTTTGAAAAAAAAACCCTTGTAATCACTGAAATAAGATCCTAGGAATGCAACCCTATGTGTATATTCGTTTGTTTGATCAAAACCCTAGTCTGGTCAAAAATGTTTAATGTATTGATGTTGGGTTTACTTAGTAGATAATGATGTGAAATCCTAGATATGTATATGTGAGTATGTTAACTTAATTGTTGATACTTATGTTTTAATTTGTTAATCTAGGATTTGTAACAAAATCCTAGAAGAGATTGATATTATTGTTTTCGATGTGATTTAGTTTTGATGATAAAATCCAGGGTTTGCAATAAATTCTAGTAGAGTGTGACATGTAGTTCTAAAAGCATATTGTTGAAAACTTAGATGTATAGCACTATGATTGGATTGGATTTTTATCGAATGTCTCAGAGATGGAGTCTAGGGTTTATGACAAAAGTAAAACCCTGGCAAGATGTTGAAGTCTAATATATATATAATATGTTACCCTTGTTGATCATAAACCTAGTTTTTTATCATGAACCTAGTTGGGTTTAGGTATATTATATCTAAAGCCTGAATGTTGTGATGTTTCCAATTTAATGACATGATTTTGAGATACTTGACTTCATGCTTTTGTATATTTGTATTTGGTTGTACTTGCTATTAAAGTTTTTCAGCTACATAATTTTCAATATTTTCAAGATAATAATAATGATGAGCATGTTGAAGGAAGTTATAATAATGATGATGATCAATATGTCCTTGATGCCATGAGAAAGGAATAAAACCTTGAAAGGTTGAGGTTTCTCCGATGTTATAAAATAATGTAGTCATTGATCTCCCTAAGTTGAGAAGGAGCTTGGATAGAAGAAAGGGTATATCTCCCTAGTTAAGAGGAAGGGAATATGATGACAGACATAGGAAGTTCCTTGAGGAACCAATGAAAGTACTTTAAGCATGTGTTCATGATTCATCAAGTTGTGAAAGACTTGATAAGTAATGAGGTTGTATGTGGGCCTGCTGAAGAAGTGAAAGAAGAAAACTTTTGACAAGATGTATTTGGACAACTTGATGACATAAGCAAGCATTATAATGATTACGTACCCCAAATATTTGTATATATTTTAAGGATTATTATTGATTGGGGTTTTGATTGTGCAAGATCTATCCATAAAAAGGTTGAATGTTTGAAGCATGCTTGGATTAGTGGATATATTTGATTTAGTTTATAAGGAGAGATGTAAGCATCTGGGCCTGAGTGTCTAATGCTTGGGAGGACATCTCGCCAACCTATGTGTTGATGTCTGGATCCTAAAGTAGGGAGGGTGGTGTTGGTCATGGAGCTTCGAACTTGGATTCACACCTAGATCCCTGGGTTGGTGTTAGAGCTTAAAAGCTTGATGATACTGAAAGTGGATAAAGCTTGAGTACACCTTAGTCCCACCTAATTAGAGTACCCTGGTCAAGTATCTAATCTGCAGCATTGCATGTGTTGTGAACTCTTCATAGAGTATATCATATTGAGATATTCCATGTACCTATGTTATTATGAATACCTCCCTAGTTAAGAGGGAGCGTTGAAAAATGTAACCAATTTCGGTCTTCATAATTCTATTTGAGTCATGATGTGATGTATTTCCAAAAGAAAGAAAAAGGAAATTTTATTATAAAAGAAATTAACTTATTAAAGCATGGGTTTCGTTCTTGGTTCAATGATTTTTAGGTCAAGGCCTCCATTGTAGGGTTCTAGGGTTTATGTCAAGTGCCCTTGTCCATGTCATATTGTAAAAGACCCTTATCGGGCTTCATCTATCAAGAAAGAAATTTATTTTAATATAAATGTCTTTTAGGTATCCTCCTCTAAGTTGACCTCAAGAAGAACAAGTCGGCCTCATCAAGGGAATTCAACCTCACAAATTCACTATATAAAGAAAACAACTCAACCTCATTTGGAGCACATCCACAACAAGTTTGATCTGCAGTTGATGGATGCAGAAAAAAAGGTGTGAAATTCAAGGAAGAGGAAGGAAACCCTGGCGAAGAAGAATGAAGTCTTTGTCAAGAAAAATAAGTAGAATTTTCTCTCTCCTTATCTCACACGTGCGAAGTTGTTGGGTTGCTGGAAGGGCTGAAATTGCAATACTGTAGCTGGGCCAAAATTATGGATTGTTGTTGGGGTGTAACTGTTGGACTAGAAAAGATTACTAAAGTTTGTTGAATCATATTGGAAGTCTGACTTGGTGGAGGAAGGTGTTTTGGGCATATCTAAGGTCTTGTTCTATCTCAATTTGATTAGTGGAAGAGTTTGATTGGGTTTTCCCCTAAAGAGGTGTTTTAAGCATGGTTGAGTGCCTGCATCTGGTTTTGTTGATATTCATGTTTTGATTTGATGATTGCTTGATAAAACAAGGATAAAAGAAGAACATAAAGAGAAGATAATAAAATTACAAGAATATAACAAGTAATTATCAACATAAGAAAATATTTATGCCTTTCTCATTTTCTAATAGATGTTAATGCCACAAGACACCTCCTCTACACATATCTCAAGGACAATCATCCATATATAGTAAGATCTCTAATTGTCAAGCAACCAAAATAATCTAGGGTATAACAAAGCGGTTAAAGTTTCACCATGCACTCCACATAACACGAAATTCACCACTAACATGGTGTAAGCACTTTCATAGAGACACAAAAAATAACACTTCTTCTCAACGAGAAAAATATATTCACCAAAAAGAGTATTCTCCCTCTAAATCTCCATTGCACTTGCTTTCAAATATTTGTATCCACCATAGTTTTTAAATCAATCCATAATATCCTAAAATGAACCATCTCCCAAACACTACTCCACATTAAGGCATAGACCTCCTTTGAATAATTTGAAGACTCGTTGATGGAAGAATCCAATGCAACATGGTTAACATATATCTGAGGAGGCATACTTAGCCTCATTGATAATCCAAGTGCTCATACATGCTCATTTACATCATTCAATGTATAATTCATCCATCTTTTCTTCTTCTAGGAGGAAAGCAAAGATTAAATATGTATCCTTTATTTAAATTTCCTTCTATGGGTCTAGATCCAACCCATATTTTACATCTAGATAATATTTTGGGACAACCTACTTTTCACTCCCTTAAGTCACTAAAGGATATACTTGTGATCTTGGGGACCATGCATCCTCATTAAAATTCACATTTTGGTTCACTACAATCCTTTGTTTTGCTTGAATGTAGATCTTGTAAGTTTTGAAAGCCACCTTATATGTAAAAAAAATATCCTTGATACTTGAGGATTCAAACTTATCCTCTTCTCCTTAGGAACATGAATGTAAATTGGCCATTGAAATACATACAAAAGTGGTACATTTGGTTTCATACCCATGAATTCCTCCTTTAGTGTATTTTCCTTCAAGATCTTGTCAGGACATCTGTTCAAAATATACATTGTGCTATTACAAGCTTATGCTTAAAGATACATGGACAAATCCATGTCATGGATCAAAAACTTAGTAGCCTCAACAATATATGTCTTCTTCCTTTACACAACTCCATTTTACTATGGATTGTCAGCCAATATCAACTCTCTCTATATCCTTGGATCTCTATAAAAAGAACCAAAGTTCAAGGGCTTTAGTTGCCTCCATTATTTTAGAAAAAACACAAAGTCATCTAACCTATATAATATTCAACCATGTACATAAAACTCTACGACCTCACACAATGTTTCATCCTAGTCTTCATAAAGATAAATCTATATTTTTTGTGGCAAAATAAATATGAAATTCATAACCACAAGTAGAATTGCTTGCTTACATGTGATTTTTTTGGCACATAAGAAAACCATTCACTTGTACAAAATAACTTACTATGATTGATAATAATCTTGATTAACAATGATCAATCACAAAGAAACATAGTTAATGTTGAGTTAAGTAAGGCGTGTGTTGAAGAAGGATCCTCTCATAATGACACTGGATTTCACATGATTAGAGCCAAATTGGGTTATGGGTTGTTACCTATGATGGCTACATGCCCATAAGTGCTACTGATCCAATTACACAATTTCCCTAATTGATCTAGAAGTAATTAATATGGTAATTGTTATACCCATTAAATCACACAATTTTAAATAAAGTAATTCATAATCAGAGAATAAATGTGTGCCCATTAAGTTATAAGAACAAAAATACGATAATAAAGTCAAAATTATAAATCCCATAAGCTAAAATTAAATCTACTAAAGGATCATTAAATTATGTGTGCATAAAAGATATCCATGAGTAGGAAAAAATAATAAAATAAGGAATTCCATAGAATATGAAATTATCGCGTTCATGGACTATATGGAGGCCAACCATTTTTTTACCTTTAAAAGTATCAATTTTTCCTAAAATGAAAAAAACGTAGAAGTGTTTGATAGATTTTCGATCACAAGGATACTCAGCTCTCACCCGAGAGACCCAGGGCTACGAAGTGAAAGGTGGGAAATCCATAGTCTCTAAGGCTTTGAAGCAACATGGCCGCTACCAAGGGGGGGAGATTTTCTACCTCCTATCATAATATTCTTACTGACACAGGAAAAAATATCCAATGGAGGAATGGGAATTCTTCCAACAAGTCAGGAGGGATTGGTTCTAGGACCAATAAGGTGCAGGTGAAAAACACGGAGGCGGCCGACACAAATTTCGATGTAGGAAAAGATGTAGAGGTAGAGAAGGAAAAGTGGGATGAATAGTCATTACCAAAAGGAGGTTGCGGACCCAAGTAAGCAAAGATACTAAAGGTGGTCCGGACGAACCCACAAACCCAAGCCCACAGGGACCACATGAAGACATATGCATTAATTTTCAAATTTATGGGGGTTTGGCGCAATGAGAAACTTTTTAGGACTTTGATTACTTATGTTTGAAAACCCAAAGGAGAGTTTGAACTTCACCAAGGTTCTAAAGGATTCTTTACGACTGTATTTGCTAGCCGTGAAGAGCCCATATTTCCTATTGTCAACATGATTATGCATGTGGCCCTCGAAGGAGAAGTTCACTCCATAACAAGAAAATTTCACATCCGTTTTGGTGTGGATCAAGCTATATTTGTCACCCCTTGATTATTGGCTCCAAAAAACCCTTGAAGCTATGAGAAACTCCCTAGGACGCTTTCTCAAACTGTCAGAGGCAACTTAATAGGGAAAATACATAGTGTATAGCAAGATATGTGTGGAAATAGACCTATTTGGAGCCCTCTCGGAGGTTGTAATAGTTGAGTTCTAGAATGAGAGTTGGACTTATAGCATTGAATATGAGAAAATTTCATTTTGGTGTTGGTGATGCTATGAACATGGGCACTTTATTATAGAGTGCCTTCTAAATTCCAAGTCTGAGCAAACTACGGCTAGTCTTGAAAGAGATGTAGAAGGTTTCACGAAACTTGGATTTAGGGGGAAAGAAGGGAGAAAATAATAGTAATGAAACCAAAGTGGAAATAAGGAGTCGAAGAACTGATATGAAGTGTTGGCTGAGGACACAATTCAGGCAGAAGCAGAGCATCAACCCAAGCATGAGATCTTGGAGAAAGAACTACAAAGAGTGATACTCCTGCAAAAGAACAAGGACCGATGGCTCCAAGTAGTCGCATGAGAAGGAAGGTGATCCAACCATTCCACTGCATTAGGACGAGGATTTGGATATGACACCTAGCGAGACATGGAGAAAATACCCTGATATGATAGAAATAATGGAGCATGAAGAACTAGACATCCCTCAGATCCTAGATAAATGGAAGTCCCAAGGGTTGGATGCGATTCCAAAGGACCAAATAGATTGGATGAAATACTTGTTCCTAACTAGGGAATAGACCTGGATGAGAGGGTCAAAACGGAGGCATGGGGAATAAAAAGGTTTGGGAGTCAAGCTTAAGATCCCGAACAACAAAATCCCTAAGTAGGCCCAACGGAAACAAGGTCGGAATATGAATAGTACATCACTCAAGGAATTGGGGTTTCTCGTGATAAATTCAGGTAATATGACACCCTAGAACCCTAACTCATCCCCGCCCCCCTTTTCCATTGAAAGTTCTAACATGGAGTATAAGGGGCTTGAATAGCCATTGAAATCAAAGAATTATGAAAGAAAAAATGAAAAAGGAAAATCACGATATTATGTTTACTAAGAAACAAAATATACAACGACTCGTATGAAAATAAGTAGTGGGAAATTTTGGTCTCAATATGATTTTGTAGACATAGAATCCATAAATTAGGAAGGAAGAATCTTAATCTTATGGAACCCTCAAACAATCCATGTTATTTCCTCTAAAGTCATCCAATATGCGTTGTCTAAGGTCATACAATATATAGGCTCACCAAATCTTGCTCTGTGTACCAATGTTTACAGCCCTCAATGAATTGATGAGAAGCTTAATTTTATCCAATCCTTAGAAGCCCTTCAAAGGAGGCACCCAACATCAAAATGGATCTTGGTTGGGGATTTGAATATGATTCTTTTTCTGGTAGAAAAGAAATGAGGAACTAGGAAACTAGATAGGGACTCTAAAAGTTCCCTAAATATGATTGATGGCTTGAAGTTGGTGGACTTAGAGACCTCAAATGGTATATTTTCTTGGACAAACAAAAGGGGATGTAAATACTTGGTGGCTTGGTGGCTAGACATATTTCTAGTCTCGGAGGAGTTGATCTTGCAAGGAATATCTATGGAAACCAACATCCTATATAGTAGAGGATCATACCATTGGCCCCTATCCCTGAATGCCCAGATTATGGGTACCCCAAAAAACATAACCTTCTAGTTTCAAGGTTTCTAGCTGGATCATCCCAATTTTGTAAACAAAGTTAAGCAATGGTTGCAGGAACCTAGAATTATGACAAGTTCTAAGATGTCTAGGCTACAACAAAAGATGAAGTTGATTAAAGAACAATTGAAATTGTAAAACAAACATGAGTTTGGGAATATTTTCGAAGGAAAAAAAGTTAGAGAAGCTAAACTAGAAACCCTTCAAATATCTGTGGTGATGGAAAGCTTCACAGAGGAAAAGAAAAATCAAGAACTCTTCGTGAAATGAGAATGAGAAGAATGTTGTAAACAAGAAGAAAAATTATGGAGACAAAAATCAAGGGTACGGTGGCTTCAAGATGGGAAGAGGAACACTAAATTTTTCCATCATACCATGTGCTCTCATAGAAATCACAACATGTTTTTGAGACTGAAAGATAAGGAAGGGAAGTTGGTCCACTCCCATTAGGAGATTGAGAACACACTGGTCCAACATCTCTGGGATATCACATCAGAATCGCTAGGAGACAGATCAGGGGCCATTAATAAAATCTTGATGAATGTTCCTAAAATAATCACAGAGGAGAAGAATGAGAATATCAACAGGCCAATCTTGATGAAGGAAGTAGAATAGGTGGAGTAGGATATGGGTAATGGAAAAGCACCTAGCCTTGATGGATTCACAATCGAATTTTTCAAAGCATGTTAGGAAATTATGGGGTGTGAGATAATTGAGGTAGTCGAAGGCTCCCGTAAATCAACTTTTGTTCTAAAATCCTTGAATGCTACACTCATAACTTTGATCCCTAAAGAAAAAGAAACCAACACTCCAGATAGGTTCCAACCCATTACTCTATGCAATGTAATCTATAGAAAAATATCTAAAGTAACTGCATACAGGGTAAAACCCCTATTCCCAATTATGGTGTCGGAGGAGCATGCTGGATTTGTGGAAGGAAGTTAGATCCTCGATAATATAATCCAGGCCTATGAAATCATTCACTCCCTTAAAGCTCAGGAAAAGGCCAAAATGATAATGCAGTTGGATATTGCTAAGGTGTATGACAAGCTAAATTGGGAATACCTAGAGAAAATTTTTAAATCCATAGGATTCAAGCATCACTAGATATAGTGGATAATGTCTCTAGTTATCTCCACTAGCTTCTCAATCTTGGTTAATGGGTCCCCTGTGTAACCTTTCTACCCAACAAGAGCCCTAAGGCAAGGAGATATTTTATCTCCCTTTCTCTCTATTTTGGCCATGCAGGGCCTTAGCAGAGCCATTAAATTCACAATTGATGCAAGGGAGATTAAAGGATTACAACCTCACACAGAATGCAAAACGACCACCCACCAACAATTTATGGACAACACAATGTTGCATGGAGTCCCCTCAGTTAAGGAGGCAAGGACCTACAAACAGATCCTTGAGGATTTTGTTGTTGCCATAGGTATACAAGTCAATCACTCCAAGTCTATGGTTTTCTTTTTTAAAACTCACATTGTTGTGCAAAGAAACCTTTCCCTCATTTTAGGCTTTCAAAGGAAAACTTTACCTTCAAAGTACTTGGGAGTACCTCTAACAGAATAAGTAGGTAAGAATTCAACTTGGGAGACCCTAATAGAAAAATTACAACACAAGGTTAACAGGTGGGTCTACCATGATTTAAACCTAGCAAGTAGGCTGGTGCTGACCAAATCAGTATTGCAGGCAATCCCTATTTTTTTTATTATATGTGCTCCTTGCTCTTAAAGGGATTCTCAGCAAAATTAGAGAAATCCATAGAAAATTCCTGTGGAATGGGGTAGAAGAACAAAAAATGGGCTCTTGTGAGTTGGGATAAAATTTTCAATCCAAATTCCTAGGGAGGGTTAGGCCTTCGAGGCCCAGAAAAAATGAATGTTGTATGTGGAGCCAAATTATGTTGGTGATAAATTAAAAGATGTCAACCTCCCGTGGGCGTCACTTTAGAAGGTTAAATATGCTCCAGATTAGCACCCTCAAGCTTTGATCACATTTAATGATAGGATGATAAGATATGCCTCATGGCACCTGGCCTAGAAAAACCATGGACTGATACAGGGTCATTGTTTTTGGGAGGTAAGGAACGAGAGAGCAACACTATTTTGGGAGGATGCATGGCAACAGGAACCAAAACTAGCTAGACTAGAACAAATTGAACTCTATGAGGCATTGCAATAAGAAGGCAAAAGGATGGTTCATCAATACTGTGACCTAGGAGGCAACCACCAAAATGGAGACAGTGGGCCATCTTAAACCAATTCAAACTACAGTCACTAGCCCAAATTTCCCAAGGTCTCGATGAGGATTTTCAACTACGAAGGATTCTCCATTCGAAGGATGAGGATAAACTTCAATGGGGGAGGTAAGAAGGCAATCAACTTACCTTAAAGGAAGCCTAAAGATATCTTATGGAGGACCAAATATTGAAGGGCCAAATTGGAGAAAGATCTAGTCATCTCAGCAGTGGCCAAAAATCAAAATCTTTATTTGGTTGGTAATGCACAAAAAGATATTCACTTGGTAAAACCTCTATCGTGGGGGTTTTTCTAGCCCCTCACGATGTAGCCTCTTCCAAAGGAAGGAATAAACTATCAACCACGTACAAAATAACTATGAATACATAATGACACCATGGATTGGGTTGCTCACATATTTCGACAATCAGACTAACAAAGGGACAACATTCAAGAGACTTTAAATAATGGGACATGAGAAATATTGACTGACAAAGTGGTTAATCTTGCCTGGAGCTTATGTCCTAGATTACTGATATGGGTGACATTGAAATAGTGAAATCGTCAGATATTCTATGAAAAATCATCTCCGGTGTCATCCATGATCTCCCAAATTCTACAACAATTACATAAAACAATCCCAGGTTGTCGAGCTTGAAAGGAAAATAACAATCCTACAACACAAGAAAACAAAATCCTAGAAATTTTAGGTCTGAAAGGGATCCAACCTCCACTCCACAAGAGAAAGGAACCACAAATGCAAGGGTCTACAATGACTTGGACACCCCTAGTAGCAGGGTTTCTGAATTTAAATTTTGATGGGACCTCGAAAGGCAACCTGGGTCACGGTCGAGCAGTAGGGAAAATTCGAGATAGCATAGATAAAATTATTAAAACTTGCTATTCTAATATGGGAATGATGAAAAACAAATGCAGTTAATTTCCTGGCTTTGGAACAAGGGCTAGACCTATTGATCAGAACCAACATCCACCACCACACAATAGAGGGTGAATCAACTTTAGTAATCAAGGCAACAAGGAGGGTATAGTGCAACTCCAACTTAGGGAAGGTTATGAAGCACTAGCCCCTGAGCTAGATCATTTAGAGAATTCAAGGAAACTTGGTGATCTGAAAATGGGGCACTAAAAGCCTTCTTGTCAAACTTACAAGAACCTCTCCCACTCCAAAGCTTATATATTCCCAAGATCTATCTTATGCTTAACAATTTGCGGAATAAATAACTTGAAAGAGGTGTATGCTATGTTTGTTTTTAGACTGTTTATGTGCTTTAAGTTTATTTGCTTGAACTGATATAAAACATATAACAACAAATAAAGCAACAAATGTAATGCAACAATAAGCAATCACAAATGACAACAATATAATATGAAGTTCACCTTGACATCTTGGGCTACGTCTCCTTCAACACTAATCAACTCAATTAGGCTCTTTGGGATTATGGCTGAATTCTTTTACAAGTTCCACACTCATCTCTAATAAGTTACGACTGAACCATTGGGCTTAGAATACCATTTTTATCCCTGGCTGTTTGGTTATGTGGCTCTCAGCTCTTGGCTCTGGCTCTCAGCTCTAGCTCTGGCTCTAGCTCTGGCTCTCGGCTCTGGCTCTAGCTCTTAGCTCTGGCTCTGGCTCTCGGCTCTGGCTCTGGCTCTAGCTTTGGCTCTGGCTCTCGGCTCTGGCTACCTCTGGCTTTGGCTCTAGCTCTCAGCTCTGGCTCTGGCTCTTGGCTCTGGCTCTGGCTCTGGCTTTGGCTCTCAGATCTAGCTCTGGCTCCAACTCTCGGCTCTAGCTCTGGCTTTGGCTTTGGCTTTGGCTCTTGGCTCTAGCTCTCACTCTTGGCTCTCACTCTCAACTTTGTTAAGTGCTTTGGCTCTTCCTTTCCAACCTTTGGTGGCTATGCTCTGTTAAGCGCTCTGCTTTCTCCGGCATTTGAGCATTCACTGGGCCTTCCAATGGATTCCCTTGCATCCTTACTCTACCCACGCATTCACTCAAGCATCTCATTAATTGTGCTTTCGGTGTTTTTGCTAGGCCTCTCTGCGCCCCCGTCAATTTTTTTCTCTGTGTATTTCATACACAGCAGCTATAGTCGCCCAATGCATGGAAGCCCGACTGTTTCCTTACAAGGAGAAATTTAAATTGGAAAGGAACCAACGGGCATGGGCAACCCGATTGTTTGGCCTTCCTCCTACCATTAATCCTGAAATAACAATCTAAAGGAAATACACATGTAAACACACGAAAACACATCATTAGTCTTAAGCCCGAATCTCAAATAGGATGCAATCGCCCCTATAATTCCTATTGGGTCTGCGCTCATCGCAAATCGTAATGTCATAAGGATCTGGTGCTTCCCATTCCTTTGCATTCCCATATCTCTGATTTTCGATCACTCTGATCGACACCTCATTGGCTAATGGCGAATCGGCCCATCGGAATTTCGGCATATCAGTGGTCGGCATTACTGGTTGCATGGCTCGCAGTCTTGCCTTTCCGATTTGTGATCACCGATCACATCTCGACCATTGATTCCTTTTCATCTGACGGCTATCACCTCTTTTCTGATTGCTTTATCAACTCATCGCAACATCGCATATCGTTGGTTCACAATCGTAAATCACGATTGCTTTATGACCGATTCGATGGATCGATGATCACACATCGCATGGTCCAAAGGCCTGAGGTCCATTTCTTTTCGATAAATTGTTGTGATGCGATAATTTGATAATCGCATATCACAATCGTTGATGGCCCAAGGTCCTTTCCTTTGGAATAATTGTGACGCGATAGTTAACTGTGATCGCATATCGCATGTCGTTAAGACTTGCAATCCAACCTCGTATAATACATATCTCCAATGTGATATTTCCATTTTTCCATTGGAAAAAGGTTGCCGATGCGATTTCTTTAAGGAACTTACGTTAACAACACATTTTCCCTTAAAGACCAATTTAATAAGAAAATGCCTCCTTTTCCAAGGACATTAGGCAATTTCTTTTTACAATAACTCCTTCATCCAGAGTCTGTTTTAGTCCATTCAAATTGCATTGGATTCAGAATGAAGAAATCTACGCAATGAGACTATTTCCAGAAGCATCCAATGATTTCCATTTTCCTCTGTGAGGAATATTTATAGACTTAGAAGTCTATTCTAGATCCATTTTGGATCACGCCTTCCCACTAAAAAGATTTTGGACTCCAAAAGACTGATGTACTGATCTGAACAGTAAATGAGAGTACCTCGCCCTCTTCTTTCAGCCTCCATACACTTGCCCTACATAGTGCCTCTGAACAAAAGCCTCTGAACACTTCCTTCCTAGATGTGCTTGTCCTCCTGGGAAGAACTGTTTTGCTCCTTGACTTCTTGCATAACTTATGCTGAGAAGATCACAGAAGGTAGTTTGAACTTCTCTGCCTAGATCATTGATCCAAGGTGGTTCAAACCAATGTGAAATTACATCTCCTTCACAAAATTTTCATTTCTACCTGTTTGACATACTGTCAACAACAACAGGATTACAGACAAGAACTGGATGGCCTAAACTCCTGCTTCATCAAAAGAAACAAATTTCACATATTGTGAACACCTCCATATCTTTACATCTGCATAAAAATGATTGACTAGATAACAAGCCAACAAAACATTCCTTTAAAACAGTTGACCCTTTAAGTCAAGCATGTAGAAAAAGAATTCTATAGTTCTTTTTCAAAGATGAAACACTTCATCATCATCTCCATCTTGGAGACCAAATCAAATTTTCTCAAGTCAATATTAACATTACATGCATGCTTAAAACAAAGCAATCAACCCTTCAAGTTAATTACACATACATGTTCAAATACAAGGAAACCATCAACATCCCTGTGTTCACACACATCATTCTTATGCATGCATTTCATCCTTCAACTTTCGCTTAAGTACATTGTACTTTCAAAGCTGAAATGAAATATAATGTTTCATCCTTCAACTTTCGCTTAGGTACATTGTACTTTCAAAGTTGAAATGAACATAACGTTGCAGAAATAAAGTGAGTCTCCTACTCAACTTTTCCATTCACCTTCTTGGTAAAATCCTGCAACTTGCATTCCATTAACAAAGAAATGCAAATAGATGTGACTTGATATAATGCATCTTCAAAAGACATACAACCTTAATTGGATAAGAACTCTAACCATTTCTTACCAATCTATTTCAAAGGTCCTTCCTTTGTCTGCACATCAACAATAACATGTGAATCATCCTGAAACACATCATTCACAGAATCTTTCTTTCCATTCCTGCCATTCTCTCTTTCCACCTTCTTCAAGTTTTAAGGAAGCATTGTTGGATTCAAAGTCCAACACTTTTCAACAATGTGTCCTTGCTTATGGCAGTAAGTGCAACACATGCGCATCCTCTTGATAGCATGATTTGCCATGTCCAATGAACTTTTGGCTTCTTGCTTCTTTTCCTTCCAAAGTTTCCTGCATGTGGCTATTCTCTTCCAACATCTAGAAACATTATGGTTAATCAAACCAAAAAAGGAACATGCAATTCTTTTCCCATACTTATATGGAAATTTACCATGCTAAACATAATCAAAAGGAATATGATTAGAACCAGATTTATACCTTTCTCTTTCACCTTTATTACCTTCATGAGGAGGTGAATTGAATGAAGAAGTAGCTCCCTTTAGAACACCATCAACCTCTTCAATGGTTTCAGAGTTTCCACAACTCTCTGGTTCAAGTGTATGCTAATATACACCTTCTTTCTACAAAGTATGCTTCACAATATTGCATTCCCCAAGAATATAATGTTCACAATCTTGAGGTAGAAGACTTGCAATGAAACTCCTTCTTGGAACTGTTTCAATGGCCTTCATGGCAGCTTTGGAACTTTCTCCATAAGCTTGTCCATAGCCAAGACCTAAATACTTAGGCCTTTCCTCAACTATTATTGGCTCAACAATACCCTATGCATGTTTGCCCAAGCCTTTTCCTTCATAACCCATCTTGGACATTAACTTGGAACCTATGCCTCTGGTATGTTTTTCAAAAGAACCAATATAAACATTCTTAGAGGAAATTGAAGACAAAATGGAATTATTTACCTCTTCTTCAAGCTGATACTTGACTAAGGCTTCTTTGCAACAAAGATGTGAGTCTCCAACTCATGCATCCTTTCCAAGTTCATATTTGCAATATGAAGTTGCCTCTCGATTTCCTACAATTTGTTAGAAAGCAACTGCTGCTCTTCCTTCATGGAATTCAACTGCTCTCTAAGTTTGATGCTCTTCCTTCCATCCTCATACATTTCTCTCACCATATCCATCATGGTGAACAAGTCTTGCTTCATGTCTTCATCAAAGAATTTTGTGAAGAAATAAGAATTTGAGGACTCACTTGTAGAAGTACTTATTATCAAATGAATAAAAGAACTTCAAACAAGATTAACAAAGAGCTTATTGAAGCAACCTTTTGCAACAAACCTCTTGTGCTTTAAGGATTGCTTTGAGGTCCTTTGGGATAAGAAGAATGCCTTCAGCCCTTCTTCCTTCTTGTCCTCTCCTGGACTTAGCTAACAAAATCTTTCCCTGAACCTTTGCAAACTCAAACGACAGTTAGCTTACAAACAATCAAACAACAAAATCCTTGCTACTATTTGAACACCTTTCAAGTCAAACAAGCATATACTGGTACCACTTGCATCATGATACAACCTGCTCTGTTATAACTTACTCTGAAATAACCAGCTCTGGTATGACCTTCTTTCAAGGTGGGGTTAATCAACCTGAAGCTCTGATATAACCAGCTCTGATACCACCTGATCTGAAAATGGGGCACTAAAAGGCTTCTTGTCAAACTTACAAGAACCTCTCCCACTCCAAAGCTTATATATTCCCAAGATCTATCTTATGCTTGACAATTTGTGGAATAAATAACTTGAAAGAGGTGTATGCTATGTTTGTTGATAGACTGTTTATGTGATTTAAGTTTATTTTCTTGAAATGATATAAAACATATAGCAAAAAATGTAATGTAGCAATAAGCAAACACACACAAAATAATATGGAGTTCACCCTGATATCTTGGGCTACGTCTCCTTGAGCACTAATCAACTCGATTAGGCTCTTTGGGATTATGGCTGAATTCTTTTACAAGTTCCACACTCAAATCCAATAGGTTACAACTGAACCATTGGGCTTAGAATACCATTTTTATCCCTAGTTGTTTGGCTCTTTGGCTCTCGGCTCTTGGCTCTGGCTCTCGGCTTTGGCTTTGGCTCTTGGCTTTGGCTCTAGCTCTTGGCTCTGGCTTTGGATCTGGCTCTCAGCTCTGGATCTCACTCTAGCTCTGGCTCTGGGCTCTGGCTCTTGGCTCTGGCTCTCGGCACTGGCTCGGCTGGCTCTGGCTTTGGCTCTCAACTTTGGCTTTGGCTCTTGGCTCTCACTCTCAGCTCTGTTAAGCACTCTGGCTCTACCTTTCCAAACTCTGGTGGCTATGCTCTGTTAAGAGCTCTGCTTTCTCCGACATCTGAGCATTCATTAGGCCTTCCAATGGATTCCCCAGCATCCTTACTATGCCCACGCATTCATTGAAGCATCTCGTTAACTATGCTTTCCGCGTTTTTGCTAGGCCTCTACGCACCCTTGTCAATTCTGTTCTCTGTGTATTTAATACACAATAGCTATAATCGCCTAACACATGGAAGCCAGACTGTTTCCTTACAAGGAGTAGTTTACAATTGGAAAGGAACCGTCGGGCATGGGCAACTCGGTCGTTTGGCCTTGCTCCTGCCATTAATCCTGAAATAGAAATATAACGGAAATACACAGGAAAACGCACGAAAACACATCATCATTCTTAAGCCCGAATCTCAAAGAGGATGCAATCACCCCTATAATTCCTATCGGGGTCCGTGCTCATCGCAAATCGCAATGTTGCATGGATCCGGTGCTTCCCATTCCTTTGCATTCCCCAATCTCCAATTTCTAATCACTCTAATCGACACCTCATCGGCTATCAGCGCATTGGCCCATCGACATTTCGGCATATCGGTGGTCGGCATTGTTGGTTCCATGGCCCGTAGTCTTGCCTTTTCGATTTACGATCACCGATCACATCTCGACCATTGATTCCTTTTAATCTGAAGGTTGTCACCCCTTTTCCAATTGCTTTATCAGCTCATCACAACATTACATACTGCTGGTTCATAATCGTAAATCACAATTGCTTTACGACCGATGCGATGGATCGACGATCGCACATCGCATGGTCCAAAGGCCTAAGGTCCATTTATTTTCAATAGATTGTTGTGATGCGATAATTCAGCAATCGCATGTCACAATCGCTGATCGCCCAAGGTCCTTCCCTTTGGAATAATTGCGATGCGATATTTAACGGTGATCGCATATCGCATGTCATTAAGACTTGCAATTTGACCCTGTATAATACATATCTCCAACGCAATATTTCCATTGTTCCATTGGAAAAAGGTTGCCGATGCGATTTCTTTAAGGAACTTACGTTAACAACAAATTTTCCCTTAAATACCAATTTAATAAGAAAATGCCTCCTTTTCTAAGGACATTGGGCAATTTATTTTTATAATAACTCCTTCATCCGGAGTCCATTTTAGTCCATTCAAATTGCGTTGGATTCAGAATGCAGAAAATTATGCAATAAGACTATTTCTAGAAGCATCCAATGACTTCCATTTTCCTCTATGAGGAATGTTTATAGACTTAGAAATCTATTCTAGATCCATTTTGGATCACTTGGATAACATGTAGACCATTGATTTCAACCATGTTCATCAATCAACCAACAAGCTAGAAAAAAGGTTGGTGAATGAGGGAGTGGAAGAGTTGATGGTCCTGGGTGAATATGCATGGGAGGAAGTTTGAGCTGCGCAGTACAGGGATGCCTGCAACAAAATAGTTGAGTTGGACATGAGAAAAAGTGTTCAAATCTGGATGGATAGAGTGAAGTTGGGTATGCAACTTGGGGGGGAAACCTAAGAAATGTTTAATGATCATTGGGAATCAAATAACAGGGTTGAATCCTAACCAACTCAAGGGACGATCATTACATAAAACTAGCCTTGGAATCATCTTTAGAAGTGGTGTTTGGAGGTTAAAGGCTGGTGAGGTGGAAACAAAGGAGGTTACAAGCTTGGGTACGAAATCTCCTCTCCCCATGGACAATATTGATTATCAATAAAAGTGTTAGTGCTATCAGTTAATTCCCATGTAAAATCGTGCAATAACAAAAGGATATCGACCAAAGAGGAACCGGGTAAGTAAGTGGTCCACATGGATGAATCTGTGTGAATTATCACACCCAGATCAAGAAATAATGGCCAAAATAAGAAAGTTGCAAAGTAGTGGAGACTTCGGGTGCTTAATACTACTTTTCACCCCACTTACTGTTTTTTCCTTCACAGTGATCTGCGACTCCATAAGGTAGAGAAGTTCCATTTGATGCTGAGTAGAATAGTGGCTCACAAGAGTATGGATTGAGGTAGGAAGGTTTACTACGGGGGAAGGCCAATAGGCAGCGACCAAAAACCACCACTTGCAAACGAAAAACGATGGAGACTGCAACACGAGAAGTTGCTCAAGCTTATGAGGACCTTGTCCTGGAAGCGGGAAAGGCCATTCTAGTGGTTAAAGAGAAGGAAGTCCAGGAGCTAAGAGAAAATAAATCAGAGGTTCTTATGGTAGAGGAGGTAGATTGGGTGATCAATACATATGTTACTAGGACCCGAGAAACCATTTATCATAAAACCGTGGACACATCATGGCACATGAAGATGTAGAAGGGAAATTTCATAGTTGAGACTGGCTCTCAGAGCACCCAGTCAAGGAATTTTGACAGTCTTTAAAGAAGAGTGGAAATATTAGAAACCCACCTGCGCACACTAGTGGACATTGAGCATTGTTAAAAGGACCATATAAACTCCTTGTCAAAAAATCTTGATACTTTCCTGCACTATGTTCATCACCTGGTCATCATTCCTGAAAATGGGGACGATCAACTAGCTATTGTTTGTTGTGTTTGTGTGTGTAGTAGGAGAGGGGAGCCATCACATCAAGGCAACGACCATGACCCTCTTGAGCCAATAGACCCCCCCTTCTAGGTGACAACCCTAAAAATTAATATGATCTTATATGTCTTTGTTATGTTTTTGGGTTCGATTTCCAGAAGTCTAGTATATTCCTGTTATGTCTAGGACTATTAAGCAACTAAAGTATGTTATTCCTAGCCATTGGGTTGACAAAGATAAGTTGTTAAGAGTTATAGATGGATATGGAGTCACTTTTCCTTTTGTAAAAACTGTAAAAGTTGGTTTGAGAAGAAAATCATCTGCAATGTCATAATTAGGAGTTTGATGAAAATATGGCTATACTGCAGCTGGTTGGTTTGGCTTCCAATCAGGCAAACCAATTGCAAAAGACTATGTATGTAATTTTATTTTGAATGATGAATAGAAGCATCACTACTTATTTAAAAAAAAGATAGATTTTTGAATGCAATTTCAATGGTAATCTTTCTCACAAAAAAACCTTTTAATAAATATATTTTCAATTTAAACATAAAATTGAACTTTGTAAGTTACTTTGCATGCTCATGTCAAATTAGAAAAAGTAATAAAGAGGAATGAGCACACCATATTAGACTAAATTACTTATAGGAAACCTTCCATGTCATAGCTTCCACCAAACAAGAGACGAATTTAAAATAACCCTCCTCATCCTCAGTGTCTCATGCCATTTATTTCCATAATTATGTTGTTTTGTTGCTAATTCCAAGAAATCATACTCATAGCAGGTTTGAATGCCATGTCATTATATGGTTGTACTTCCAAAGCATCTATTAACATCAACAATTGTGAAATGAACTTTATACCAGCTAACCTCTCGTCCCACCATCTAAATACTCTGCAAACTGTATACACTACTCAATCACGCATTGTATAATGCCCCTCATTAATTTCCTTAGCTCTCATTTCTAAATTGAGGCTTGAATACCACATATAAGCACCCTCCTTAAGAAAAAAATATTTATTATTAATTTTATTTATAATTATCCCTTCGACTTTTTAATGATTACCTTCTCTATTTTTATGAATATAATCTCTTTCTTTCTCTTTTTTTTTGTTTTTTTTTTTTTTTTTTTTTTTTTTTTGTTATTTTTTTGTTTTTTTTTTTTAGCAATAAATTTTGTAATAGATTTACATTTTATTATTAAAAGTATTGATAAATATGTTTTATCTAGAATTAAATCAATATAATATGTTTAAATAGAATTAAAAAATGGCGTAGTCTAACTTATAAACGAAATGACCTTTATCACTAATTTTTTTTGGATATTTGAAACCAAAATTTGGTAGACAATTTTAAAAACTCAAGTTTAAGTTGTTTAATATGTAGATTTCTAATGCCTCGCGGGTTTTTCATGGTGTTGAATCCATTTATAGGATCCTGATGAAAAAGTTTATTTCCTCTATAAGTTAATATACGCTACAATTATATGTAAATTAATATATATAATATATATTATATAAAAATATTATATATATATATATATATATATAATATAGATATATATATATAATATACACCAACACATAAGTGTATGGGTTTGAAAACAACAATCATATAATAATAGTTTTTAAAGTGTGATAGAGGTTTCCCTTGTTAGGGACTATCTATCTGGCGGTCAGGACAAGTCTCCTTGATGGACCTATGGGTAAAGTGAACACGTGATCATGGCGGAAAATTAAGAGAGCATGTGGACGTTGTTGAAGCAATGTGACGTTGATATCCTGCAAATGATATCCATCAAGTTTATATTTTCAAACGATATCCATCAGGTATATCTTAGCAGATACATCAGGTATGTCAAACCATATCCATCAAGTATATCTTTAACAGATCCATTAGGAATGTCAAACCATATCCATCAAGTATATCTTAGTAGATATATCATGAATACTTCATAGACATCATATCAACAACAATTAAATTCAATGGCAGATGGTAACTCTCCAGTTAATATGCAGTAAAAACTAAACTTTATGTGTTAGGTAGGTATATATTAAAAATCTCGGCCTTAAAATTTCAATGATGTAAACTAATTTTATTTTTATAATATTTAATTTTATTTTTATATTAAAAATATATTTTAAATTCTAATTATAAAATATTTTTAAATATATAATTTTGTTTTTAATTAAAAATACGTTTTCTAATTTATAATTAAAATACATTTTGTTTTCTATTATGTAATAATCAACTAAAATTAAATTAAATATTTTTTATATATTTCAACCCGCCAAAAATTATAAAAAAATTGTATTATTCAAGTACATTATTTTCATAATTATTTAATTTTGAAAAACAATTTAATAAGTTATAGAAAATCTAATATGTTTTTAAAAATCAACTACAACTACTGAAAATGTTCATGGAAATCTATTTTTATACTTCACGTTATGTGAGAGAATAATAAAATATTATTATTGTGGTTGGGTAGGATTAGATTCTCCACTGCCACAATATGAAATTACAATTAACAAAATACCTCAAATTACCAATCAATGAAAATTAAATTGACTCGATTCTAAACATTAACACTAACTTGAATTCAATATTTTTACTTTAATTTAGCTATATTTTTCTTGAGTGCATAGGAGTAAATGTTACCACGATATTACTCTAGACTTATGATTGAGGGGGGAATGTTAGCCTCATACATATATTAACAATAATAGAGTCTAATTTAAATATTGATGTAATAGACATGACAACTTAAAATAAAATAAAATAAATACCAACACCAAAGTTTATTAACATGGTTCATCTTTTGTTTTAGGCATATGAGTAACAATGCATAGTCATTACCATACGATCCACACCATAAACTTGATACTTACATCACATATTACAAATTTAATACTTTTATAAAGTTAATGTTTACATTACTTTGCGAGTCATGTCATGAACATAGAGCTTTGGGTTAAACAAGCCACATATGATCTAAGGTGTGAACCCTATGCTTTCTCTCCATTCAAGGTTGTACTCCAGGACTTTATTGACATTTATCCCTTCTGTACACATATCTGGAAGGATCCCTCGATCATGGACACTTGGACTCCAATGCATCGTATGATTGAGAAAGACATATTCGACGGTCAAAAGTTAACGAGAGTAGTTGAGCTAACTAACCCTCTCTGCTAGCTCTATAGTCGATACTCATTTGGTTTTTTCAAATTAGGGTTTGATATCTCTGTAACTTTGCGAGGTTTCCATGGCAACAAAAGGTTTCGGCCACTGGAATTCATTTTTCCCACAGGTATAATGCATTGGTTTACTAGTAATTCCTTTTTCTTTTTAGAAAGTCAGGATATCTTTGCTGGGAAATTTATGTAATGAACCCCAAATTCGTTGCCCTATCTGCGCAAGTATCTCCTTTATGTCTAGGCTTCTTGTTTAAAGGTGGAGGGAAATAACAACGAAAATTATGCCTCAGGTAACCATTTAATGAGTAACTCATTTCCTTTTTAGTGTTGAGTTTGTCTTGGTTTAGAGGAGATGAATAATTATAGGATTTTATCCAATGAGAAATCCCTTTCTTTTAGCGAATTTTGGTCACGACTATCACATTTACTTACAAGTTATCTGATTTGAATGTGTAAACTTGAAGATTTTAACAATTTGCAAATGAAATTTATATGTGTTTTGGGTAGACAATCAGTTTACTAAACACATAAACAAGTAAATTTAAACCAAAATTTACAGCCGTACAAAGAAAAAACCAACATATTTGAAACACATAACACAAGCATGATAAAGGAGTTCACCCCTCTCTTGGGTTACATCTCCTAGTCTGGCTTCCAATTCAGGGCCTCTTTAATTAAAAATGCTCAAAATTGTGTTTACACACTTTACAAATCTCAAATGTAAGAAATGATGTCTCCAATGGATCCAACAGTGTTAAAAACCCCTATTTTGGTTCTTTATGCACCTCATTTGGCTAAAAATTGAGAAAGTTATGCTTGTTTCTTCCTTTTCCCAAATTTTGTTGCTAACCATCCTCCAATTCCACCTCAAATTGGCTTGAGCAGCTAAAACACGGAACCGACCCATTAAACCTGGCACAATTCCCACTCAACAGGCAAATTTGTTGGACCGTTAAGGCTCTAGTCCCGAAATTCTTGGTCGCATGATGACCATATGACCGTGAAAAATCCAAAATTTGGGGTCTCTATCTAACCCCTATCCCCTCGCGCCCTTAGTTCTATCATCCGCATGTGGCCATGGTTTGGTCCCCTAGGGGTTGGCCCTCTGAACTCCACCATGCCCGTGGTTTTATGGAAGCTCAAATAACCTTGGGGTAGCCCCCTCCAACTATTCTGCCACGGTTATGCACTCTGGGTTTTCTGGCTGTGCTAAGCGTTTGGGTGTTGTGATCATGGGCCATGTCCATGGGATGATCTAGGCCCTAACTCTTGGTGCTCCGCCCATGACCTTGTGGCGCTGGGGTGGCTAGGGGTTAGGGCTTAGCTCAATCCCTCCCCATAAGCACATACACCAAACTTTAAATTTACTTGTATAACAAGTGACATAGTGTGGCGTGATGGTATGGTTCTTGGTTGCTTGGTATGTGGTGTTAGTTTCGAAGCTCAGGGTGTTGTTCGGCCTCCAAACAAATTTTAATGTGGCACTTGGAGGCCACATGGCCACCTCTGGTTGGCCCACCTGGTCTTCAACCATTGGCCACTAAAAAACCAGTCATAATTAAAAATGTTTAAAATTTTTACCTTAGAACAAAATTGGAGAAATTATGCAAACCCACTTTATTTTAAATTTTCTACTAATCAAATGAGGCCATGTGGCAGCTTACCACTGGACCAAAAATACCCAGTCACCTGTCCATTTTCCAAAATTTTACTTCTATGACAATTCGATCAAAACATGTTTCTACAAGCATTTGACGTTAGATTTGAGTGAAACAAGTTGCGTTGGATTTAGATCGTTGAGATCTATCCAATTGTAGAATTTTCGAGCTCTATCACACACTTTCAATTTGTGAGTATTATTTTGATCCACCACATCACTCCACCCCATTGGAAGCTTTTAGACCTCGAAAATCTCTTTATCAGTCAACAAATATATGAGGGTATTGCTCCCTCACCCTTCCAGTCTCAATTCACTGAACTTTGCCTAAATTTGTCATTTTGAGCTTTTCTTAAAAATACATCATTTTCACTGATTTTGGAGTCCTCGTCTTGGTGTCATAGATGACATCTTGTTGTAATGTAACAACCCTGGTGAAAATTCCATGTAATAAATGTTAAAGAAAAACCACGGATGACTGGGACACTTATTCCAAGCTGAATGTTGGGCAACACAACCTAGGAGGTTTTTGTTTGGTTGTTTATGGCAAAGGAAATTGGCAAAGGCAATGACTAAGGTATTAAAAGGCAAAAAGGCATTTTGACACATTTATTTATGAAAGTAATGGAAATTAGGAGAAAAAGGAGGTGAAAGGTCACGGGTTGCATGTGAGGAGGAAAATGAAGGAAAATAATGGAAAATGAAGAAAATAGAGGCCTCATTCATAAAAAGGATTCTGAGTATCAGTTGGTAACCTTTTGTCAATTCAACGTTGGAGCTCTCTCTCATTATTCTCTCTCTCATACTCTTGGATACTTAGATATTTGTTGGAGCACTCTTGGACGATATGGCATAATTGGATTCTTGGAGCAAGAAGGCATCGACATCAACAACTACACCAAATTTTCTTGCAGGTATCGAGTTGCATGTATGATTTCTTCACTAGTTTTGGCATGCATGGCATATGCATGTGGATTCTTGGTTGTGATTTGTCATTAGCATGGAGGATTTCTTGGATCGACAGTGGATTGCCTAGCCTTTCCATTTCCTGGATAGCCATGGTGATTGTGGGTTTACTTTCATTTCTTGTTTTTGGTTGGTTCTCATGTTTCCTTAGCTTGGGTTGAGTTATTAGTCTTGGAAGCCCTAGTTGAAAAAATGCTCTAAGAACCCTGTAACAACTTGGGTTGAGTTACTTGTCCTGGAATCCCTAGTTGGACAAACACTCTAGAATCCCTTGGTGGGTTGAGATACTAGTCCTAGAAGCCTTGTTTGGATAAATACCCTGGAAGCCCTACATAAGTTGTGGGTTGAATTACTAGTTCTGGAAGCCTTGGTTGGAAAAATGCTCTAGAAGCCCTGGAAGGCTTGGATGGAGACTAATCTGGTAATGATTTTGATGATGTCTGATCATCAGGTGGAATCACTATTTGATGGGTTGAAGTGGATGGCCTTTGGAAGCCCTGGATGAGTTTTGATTGATGACTATGAGATCCCACATTCATGCTTGGAATATGGCACGGTCGTGAATAACTGAAGAGAGATTTGACTTAACAATTCTATAGTTAGGGGGAACATGGTATTCCCATCTCTAGTTGGTTCATTACATTCATTAATGAGATATCCATTCCCTTGATTTTCATGTGTAAAGGTACTGATGTATTTGTTAGGTCTTTATAATACTAGTGATCCCCCCATTACTAATGTCATTGTAGCCCTTATTGTTATTATTGTGCCCCTATTGTCCCCATATTGCTATTAGTGTGCCCCATAGAAACCCATTATTGTTATTATTTTGCCTTTATGTTAGTACTATTATGTCGGCTTTGATTATATTGTGACCCCTTAGACTCCTATATATAGAAAGGAGGTTTAGTCATTTGTATCATCCAAAAATTGTTCCTTTGTGTAATGTAAAGGAGGTTTCCCCTTTGAAGAGGCTGATTTTGAAGGCGTTCATCTATATTTTCTTCTATTTTGTGAGCTAGTTGCATAACATTTGGTATTAAAGCTTTGGATTCTAGGGTTTCGCTGCTCCAAATAGGCCATCATAGCAGTTTCACTATAGCTTTTGTTTTGCAACGTTTCAAAAGCTAAAAAAAATCCATTTGAGCCGAAATCACTCTTAACCTTGGGTCCAAATTTCAAATATTTTCTCGCTATATTTTTAGAGATATGATCCAAGGAAGTTAGGGTTTTTGCAGGATCCCGAATTATATCTCAAATAGGTGACCTCGGGAAAATCGTCATACCTTTTTTCTGAGCATCAGATTGAAATTTCGTAAGAAGTTTTAGAAATAGGATGACATGTATTTTTCTATACATCATTTTCAGGTACTAAAGTTAAAACAATGACACACGGCACTTCGTATAAGTTTTCTCTACTGAACCAGTGTATAATCAGTCATGTGGAGGATTTGGCATAACTCTTTCTTAGAGAATCCAATCTCAGATTTGTGGGGTCAGAAAGAGGACTCAGAGGGCTACCATAGGACGTGATTTCAGATCTTGGAGATCCTCAATTATAGAGATACAGTAGATTTAATATCGAGCTCTTACAAAGTGACAAAAGGTGTGGTTTTTTTTTTTTTTTTTTTTTTTTTTTTTGTGCATAAGATTGGTTTGAAAATTTATTTTGAAGGAATTAAAAGGGCATAATGAAGAATTATTAGCATTAATTGATGCCTTGAAGAAAGAAAATGGAAACACCCAGTAAGAAACCTGAAATCTCTAGCATGACTCATGAAGAAGAGGAAGAAATGCAACATGATATATCAAAATTATGAGACAAGTGCAACAAAATTCCCTCTCACAAAAAGTAACATAAGCTAAGATGGATGGTTTAAATAAAGACGTGGAAGATAAAATGGATGGTTTAAATAAATACATGGAAGCTAAGATGAATGTTGTGGAATCTAAGATGGATGGTTTGGAAGCTAAGATGAATAATGTGGAAGCTAAGATGGAAGGCAAAATGGACGATTTGAAGACATATTTGACAAAGTTGCTACAAGAAATGTTTACGAATGGAGAAAGGCTAGTAAAGGAAACTCATGATTAGAAAAAAATAAATGTTAATCATGGTTTCATAGACTCTAACGTTGGATTGAAGACCCACCATGTTCCAAAGATTGATATGAAGAAGTTTGATGGCAAGGATCCTGTAACATGGATACTATAGATGGAGCAATTTTTCGATCTCCATAATGTGCAAAACACACAAAAGGTACGTATTGCAACTTTATATTTGGAACCAAATCATTTTGTATGGTATCGATGAATTTTCTCTCATAAACAAATTGTCACTTGGGCAATTTTTACAGAAGAAATGATAGCACATTATGAGGATACGAAAAGCAACATTTTTTTAGCCAATTGATAAATCTCAAACAAAAGGGTTCAATGATGGAGCACATTGAGGACTTCCAAAAATTGAACATAAGCGTAAAAACTATTCCAGAGGAGCATAGGATTGATGTGTTAATATGGAATTTAAAGGATAACATCCAACATGAGGTTCGCCTTTGGGAACCAGATTCATTAGAGAAGGCATTTAGGTTGGCAAGAACAATGGAAAACAAAATAATGGCAACTAGGAAGCCTACCACTCACAACTATAATGATGGAAGTCTTGTTGCCCCTAGTCTTCCACAACCTACAAGGTTGACACCACAACAATTGGAAGAAAAAAGAGAAAAATGGCTTTGTTACAGTTGTGATAGAAAATACACTAAAGGTCATAAGTGTGCTGAGAAGAAATTATTCTACATAGATTGTGAAGAGGAGGAAGAAAAGGAACAACAAATGTCAAAAGAAGAGGATATACACTAGGAACAAACCCTAGAGAAATAAGAAATGAATCCGACCATATCTTTTAATAAATTGGCTGGAATTACCACTCCTCAAACTATCAAGATAGAAGGACATATCAAGAAGAAAAAGGTAATATTGTTGATTGATTCGGGCAGTACCCATAATTTTATTCATTTTAAGATAGAAAAGGAATTGAATTGCTTCCTATATCCAACACCAGAGTGTCAAGTGATGGTTGCAAGTGGAGGAACCATAAATTTCTCTAGAAATTGCCATAATATCAAGCTATCCATGGGAGAATATGTATTAAATAGCCCAATTGTTTCCATTCCAATGGGTGATGTTGATGTTGTACTAGGAGTCCATTGGCTACAATCCTTGGGTACAATAGATTTTAATTTCAAGAATTTTCATGAAATTTTGTGCGGAAGGAAAGGAAGTTGAATTAAGGGGTATTGCAGGGAAACCAGGAAAGATATTAGCTCTAATGGTATGAAAAATATTCTAAAGAAGGATCAATGAGGCGTAATTGCACAATTATGTTCACTAGAGGTTCCCACATTGAAATCATCTATTTCTCCGGATCTCCAAAAAGTCTTGGACAATCATTCCAAGGTATTTAAGACACCCAAAGGCCTCCCACCTATTCATGATAATGATCATGCTATTCATTTGATTCCAGGAAGTGTTCCTTCAAACATCAGGCCTTACAGATATCCATATGCCCAAAAGAGTGAAATTGAACGTATGGTTGTAGAAATGCTAGAGGCTGGTATAATTCAACCTAGTCAAAGTTCTTTCTCTGCTCCAATAATATTGGTGCATAAGAAGGATGGATCATGGTGCATGTGTCTAGATTATAAGGAGCTCAACAAATTCACTATTAAAGATAAATTTACCATTCCTAACATTGATGAATTATTGGATGAATTGCATGGATCAATTTACTCACCAAGTTGGATCTTCGTTCAAGATATCCTCAAATCATAATGAAGACTGAAGACATTATGAAAACAGGATTTATAACTCATGAGAGTCATTATGAATTTTTGTTCATGCCTTTTGGGCTTACTAATGCACCTTCTACATTTTAAGGTTTGATGAATTCCATTTTCAAACCCTTCCTTCGAAAATTTGTGTTAGTATTTTTTGATGATATACTAATCTACAACAAATCTTGGAAGGATCATGTTCAACATGTTGGCAAGGTGCTCAAACTATTGGAGGAGAAACAATTATATGCAAAAAACTCCAAATCTTTCTTTGGAGTACAAGAGGTGGAATATTTGGGTCATATTATATCTCCTGAAGGTGTTAAGGTAAACCCTACAAAAATTAAATCCATTAAGGAATGGAAAATCCCCACATCCATAAAGCATTTGTGAGGATTTCTCGGGTTGACAGGGTATTATCGCAAGTTTGTAAAGATCTATGGGAGAATAACAACACCTCTAACAACATTATTGAAGAAAGATGCATTTTCATGGACTCCAGAAGCAACAAAGGCTTTCGAACATCTTAAAGAGGAAATGTGCCAAGCACCGGTCTTAGCTACACCAGACTTCACAAAAACCTTTATTGTGGAATGTGATGCTTCAGGAAATGGAACTGGTGTTGTTTTAATGCAAGAAGAAAGACCCATTACTTTCGAAAGTCATCCAATAAAAGGAAAGTATTTACACAAAGCTATTTATGAGAAGGAAATTTTGGCAACACTACATGGCCTTAAGAAATTTCGATCCTACTTAATGGGAAGACACTTCAAGGTAAAAACGGATCATGATAGTCTTAAATACTTTTTAGAACAAAGATTTTCCTTTGAAGATCAGCAAAAATGGGTCACAAATATGTTGGGTTATGACTTTGAAATCATCTACAAAAAAGAGAAGCAAAATGTTGTGGCAGATGCACTCTCAAGAAAGGATGAGGATGTGGAAGCATTTGCTTTGTGCCATTTCTATTATCCAACCAGATTGGATAAATGAAGCAAGGGATGAATGGAAGAATGACGAAGAAGTGTGGGAACTCATTCAAAAGATACAACAAGATCCCAATAAATATGATATAGTTAGCTGGAAAAAAGATTCATTATGGTACAAAGATCGCTTATACCTATGTAAGAATTCCCAAATCAAACAAAATATTCTTATGGAATTACACACTTCTCCCTTAGGAGGGGACTCAGGATTTTTAAAAACTTACCACAGGGTTAAGAAGGAATTTTTTTGGGATGGTCTTAAATCAGATATTCAAAAGTTTGTGGTGGAATGTTTGGTTTGCCAACAAAATAAATTTGAAACAATTAAGACCCTGGGTCTATTACAACATTTATCCAGTCCAAGCCAACATTGGGAGGAGGTTTCAATGGATTTTATCACATGTTTACCCAATTCTGAAGGAAAGAATGTCATCATGGTGGTAGTTGATAGACTTACCAAATATGCACACTTTTGTGCATTATCTCATCCATTTAAAGCTAATACAGTTTCTACTACATTTATGGAAACAATTCAAAAGCTACATGGAAACCCAAAGATTATTGTAAGTGATAGAGATCCCATTTAAATTGGAAATTTTTGGACAGAATTATTTTCTTGTCTCGATACTCAGTTAGCTCATAGTTCATTTTATCATCCTCAATTTGATGGACAAACTGAGATAGTAAACAAATGTTTGGAAGGATATCTTCACTGCTTTGTATTTGATAAACAGATACAATGGGTCAAATGGTTGCCTCTGGCTGAATGGTGGTATAACACATCCTTCCATAACTGCAGCAAAAATGACCCCATTTATGGCACTTTATGGATATCATCCACCATCCATCACATCATATTTAAGAGAAAATCCTAAGGTTCAAGCAGTGGAAGATCACATCGAGCATCAATAACAAGTTCTCCAACTCTTAAAGGATAACCTCACGTTGGCGCATAATAGAATGAAACAACAGGCAGATCAACATTGCAACGAAAGAAGTTTTGATGTAAGTAACTAGGTATTCCTACGGCTACAACCATATTAACAAATGTCCCTCAAGCAAGCTAAGAAGGATAATAAATTTCACCAAAGTATTATGGTTCGTACAAGGTGTTGCAAAAGATTGGTACAATGGCATACAAATTGGAGCTTCCTACAGCTTCCCGAGTGCACCCAGTTTTCCATGTTTCATGTTTAAATAAGGTTATAGGTGACAAGCTCCCAGTTCAAACAATATTTCTGGAAATTGATGAGGAAGGAAAAATTATATTGGAACCGGAAGCAGTCACAGAAACAAGAACTCGACAACTACGAAATCGATCAATTTCGGAGTATCTCATCAAGTGGAAGAACTTACCCACTAAATATTCCACATGGGAGGATGATAATTTTATATAGAAGCATCTAGAACTACTCAAGCGTTGACGACAACACTTTTCTCAATGAGAGGGGCATGTTAGGTCCCTATAATACTAGTGATTACCCCATTACTATTGTCATTGTAGCCCTTATTGTTATTACTGTTCCCCTATTGTCCCCATATTGTTATTAGCATGCCCCATAGAAACCCACTATTGTTATTATTGTGCCCTTATGTTATTACTGTTATGTCAGATTTGATTATATTGTGACCCCTTAGACTCCTCTATATAGAAAGGAGGTATAGTCATTTGTATCATCTAAGAATTGTTCATTTGTGTAATGTAAAGAAAGTTTCCCCCTCGAAGAGGCTGATTTTGAAGGCGTTCATCTATCTTTTCTTCTATTTTATGAGCTGGTTGCATAACAATATTTATGGATTTGATGGTTGTCATGTTAATTGTATTTATGTTCCTATTATGTTGGTTATATGCACATTTTATGGCAACAAATTTGTATGGATCTCATCATGTTTTTACTTGTATGTGAATGGATAATGTGCCTATGGCCTAATAGATGATAATGCAACAAATGGCATGAGGGAAAAATTGTTCATAGAGATTCTCAAATAAGTATGAGATCCCTACACTTAACTCTGTTATTTACACTTGTAGAATACATGTTGATGACATGTTTGACGAAATTCTTGTCATGGCTAGTAGGGGTCCAGTCAAGGTCTTCAACAAGTATTTGCTTTAGTACTGTCATTTCCACGTTACTTCACTGATTTGAAGAGATGGATCAGTTCTGGGCAGTGACCTGGGCTCTAGGCTTGAAAAAGTGGCTCAAATATCAGAGTCGTTGGCACAACAGACAATTCTAGCCCATATTCACTAGCACACAGGCCTATGAGAGAGACTTTAGGTTCTTGGTCGCTCCCTTGCCCATGACATGAGAGCGACTATGGCCCAAGAGACCTAAAATAATAATGGGACCTAGGGACAGGTTGTCAGAGTGGTTGGCTTGTCCTCTGAGGGTTCTGTTGATGATGTTGGATGTATGTATGGTGTGTTTTTGTCAGTTCCAGTTCCTTAAGGTGACTTGGAGGTCGAATCATATCATAGTGGCCTCTTGTTGCATGTTTTATCCAACTGGATGATTGCTTGGGTAGATGTGGGAGGAGGGTGTTATAGAGTGGTATCAAAGCATGGCTCACCCATCAAACTAGATGGTCTATGTGTTGGTCATGCATGCATGTCAATTGCATGTGTGTCTTTTACACTTATATACTTATTGCAACTGCTTGATATCGGATTAGGGTTGTAGTATTGTTATCATGGAGAATTTGTTATTGATTTCATTAAATGTATTTGAAATGGGTATGTGACCGACTGTGTATGGATTATATGTCGCTTACATGTTGATTTCATGGTACCTACTTACATCCTTGTATGTTAGGTTACATTTTTTAATATTTTGATTACATGCATCAGTCATGTAGGTTGATTACAAGATTTGATCGCTTATGCTAGACTACATGCACTTATGTGTATTTGTAGTTGGTTTGTCATTGCTTATGCATACTACTATTGCATGTGGAAATTTGTACAATGGAGTAATGGTTGTTGTCATGCATGAGATCACAGCATGCATTGTTGATATGGCCTTGCATTGATTACTGGATCCTAGTTAGAATAATGTTTATGAGTTGATACATTTACTTGCATATGTCTATATGTTGTTATGGTCATGTTATACATGTATCACGTTGATTTGGTAATCTTGCAGACAAGGTATCCTCCCCAGGTTATGATAAGGTACATGAATTATTGTGATTCATTTATGTGACATACTATGCCTTGCAGGAAGAAATATTAAATGGCTAGCAAGATGGTTGTCTATAGAGACTCTCCCTACGAATCTGAAGAGAAATATGGTGTTGGGAACCTCTCTGAATTGGCAGTTATATTGAGATGTTTAAAGGAGGAGATAAGGAGTTGTAAGGCAGATAATGACAGAATCATACAGTCACAGGAAACGTTAGCAGAGTTGAATGTAGTAATACTTCAGAGCTTGTTGGATTTTTAGCGACAAGGACCACTACGGATCAGTCATGAGCAGGAGGATAAAACTAATGGGGCATACGGTAGTAGATCACATGGCAATCACTGATCACATAAAGAGGACACAATACGAGATGGAAAATTGTTGGGCACTTCGGAGAGGAGAAGGGATAAACATAGGTATGATTCTAGTTATAATTCAGATAGGCACTATGATCGTCGCCAGTATCATCCTTACAAGAGGAGTGATAGGGGATACTTGCTGGATGAATTTAAGAAAGTGAATCCACCTAATTTTGATGGAGAGATAAAGATATCACAAGATACAAAGGCATGGTTGCTTGCTATGAAGAAATTCTTCAGGTAGCATGACTACTCAGAGAACATGAAAGCTAGAGTGGTTACTTTCAGTATTAAATGTAAAACAAAAATCTGTTGGGAAGATGTGAAGAATGTCAGAGATATAAATGAGAAAGATCTAACTTGGAGTGAATTTGAGTGATATTCAAGAATACGTATCTGTCAGAGAGATACTTCGATGACAGGGCAAAAGAGTTCTATGAACTAAAGATGCGATCCATGACAGATGATGAGTACACCAGTGAGTGCTTGGAAATGTTGAGGTATGTGCCTTACCTCAAGGAGGATAAGGTTAAGATTCAGAGGTTCATTAGTGGATTACCAGTTGCATTCAAAGACAATATTTAATTCGATGAGCCTAGATCATTGGAGGATTCCTCTAGAAAGCTAAAGCATTGTTATGAGAAATCGAAGCACATAACTGAGACTAAAGGTAATGTAAAGAAAAAAGGAAAATGGGATAAAAAGTGAGCAAGGCCATAAGGTACAGATAACAAGGAGAATATTATAACACCTAAGAGGTTCAATGCATTAGATAGAGGACATAGACATAGAGCTGAAGAAGAGAAGAACAAGGATGGATGTTGGAAGCCCATAGAGTGTTGGAATTGTGGCAAAGACCATCACAGGAGAGATTTTCTGCAGAATTAGGGTGGTAGACCTCAAATATATAGTGCACATGAGGCGCAGATTGTTGCAGATTTGGGCTAGAGTATTACTCGTATTTATGTAGCCATGGACAATGGGCAAGAAAAACACTAGGAAGCTATCATTGAGATGGATGGTAAGCTTTGTGATCAAGTTATTTCTATCTTGATTGACCCTGGATCTAATTATAGTTATGTTAGTCCTAACTTGGTGGATAAGTGTGGGTTGAATAAGGATTTTCACACAGAGTCTTGATTATGTAGTTGGCTACATGTACGAAGAAGCGATTTCATCATTGGGTAAGAGCTTGTGGATTTCACTTAAATGGTATGCCTACCGCAACAAATTTGAATGTTTTATCGTTGGGTTCATACAATATGTTATTGGGCATGGATTGGTTGTATTGATCCTGGTGGATATTGGTGGCCACCCACCTATTCCACTTGGACCCCCACCATTTTTTCTTTTAGTTTTTTAGTTTTTCAATTTCTTTAATTGTAGCATAGTTTACTATTTTTGGCAGTTTTTCAGGTCCTGAACATTCGGAGCCATTTTGAGGCCCTAAACGATGTTTTTTGACAATATTCATCTAATCAATTTCATTGAAATCATGTTTTTAGTTGTAGTCCTCAAAGAGATCCTTCCAATGAGGTATCATGCACTTCAAACGAAGATAAAAAAACCAAGTTACGACCCCCGAGAAGTTGGCTGCCAAACTAACCCCAACTGGGCCCATAAATTCTTTGTGTTACATCTCCTCGGGTTAGGGTTTTGGTTCTTTAGGGTTTTCTCTTAATATTCAATAATAAAAAGGCCCATGAGCCTCATTGTAACTTAGTTTAGAGGCATGTAGCTGCCACATCTCTTCTCTGAGATAAGCTACCATCACCTGAGCTAGTCTCATTTCCATTCTGTTTGTAAACATATTCATTATTTGATATTAATGAAAGATAGTGTTATTTCTGCTACATCTCTATATTTATGATTATATATGTAATTTGTTGTGTTTCTGTTTAAATTTGGATCAGTGGTATGAGAGTGGTCTGCTCTTTCTCTATTTTTCTTTACATGTCCCTAACGAGGGCAGGATATAAGGAGTTAGGGCTCAAACTGGTTAAAACTTTGCAAGACTAGCCTCGGAAATCCTGACGGCCTCCCATGGGGGAAGAAAAGAAAGACAAGGGAGTAGGAGATCCTATCAAAATGTTGCTCGAGGCGGTCCTCAAGAAATAAAGGTACATGGTGATGGATAACTTTGGCTAGATCCTTCAATGACTGCCCACCGGTGGCGCATCCACATCCAATGGCCACTCTGGAGGCTCAACACCTTTTAAGTTATAAGTAATATTTGGAATTCCCATATTTGAGGGCCAAATAGATGCAGATGTAGTAGATAAATGGTTGAATCTACTGGAAGGATATTTTTCTGTTCATGATTTTTCCAGTCGAGAAAAGATTAGTTTTTCTCTTCTCAAAGTCACACCATACGTCAAGGACCGGTGGGAAACCTATTGTGAACAGAAGGATGAAAGTATGAACTCACTATTTTTAGCCTCTCCCACTTGGAATTCATTATGGGACACCATCAAGGATTAGTACTACCCTATGAGGAGCTACGAGGATAAATACATAAAGTGGAACATGTTGCGGTAGGGAAGGGACCAATATGTGTTGGAGTTTACCAATGTTTTTCATACCCTTCGCACGAAGTTGGGTATCAAGGATTTTGAGAAACATTTGGTACTCAAGTACTGCGACTATCTACATAGATACATTCAGGACAAGATGGAGTTCTTGGGAATCTCCTCACTCAGCACGGTGTAACGATACGTCGTAATGATCAAGCAGAAATTTAAATCAAAGAAGCGAGATTTTGGATCTGTGAATCCGAAGCAAGGGAAAGGTGCCCCTAAATACCAAAACAAAGGAAAAAGCCAAGGTGGGACAACCTAGGACAACCCTCCAAGGAAAAAAGCAGAGGAAAAAACTGTGAAGCCAAAGAAGGACACGGGAAAGTGGTGTGAGTTCCATAAGAGCTCTTGCCATAACACAAGTGAATGTTGGGCCAAGCATTCACTGGTGGCCGAACTGAAGGCTTCAGAATCAGATGCGTGTTCTGACTCTGAGTCAAAACTCGACAAGGGGAATGAAAAAAGGAAGCAGATTATTGATGTAGAGCCCAACACCGCCATTTCCACAATAAAGATTCCGAAGGATGAACCCGAAGATCCAGAGGAGGAGGAGCGTCTCTTCCACTACCAATTGTGGGTAAAGTGTTCCCCGCTATAGTTCATTGTTGACAGTAGCATCCAAAAGAACCTCACTGCAGCAGCATCCAAAAGAACCTCACTGCAGCAGAGGTTGTGAAGTGGTTAGGCTTATCAATCACAACACACCCACAACCATACACCATTGGGTGGCTTCACTGAGGACAAGATCTGTGTGTGAGCCAAAAATGTCACCTTCCATACAACATCAAGCCCTTCACGGATGAGGTATTATGTGATGTTTCTCCCCTTTATGTTTGTGATGTATTATTAGGCCAGCCATACTTGTGGAAGTGACATGTTGTGTATGAGTCAAGGCCTCGTGTTGTTATTGTTACATTGGGAAATAAGTTGTACATGATACTGGAGGTAGCACCACCTACGACCATCTCTCTGGTTACTGCAAAACAATGCAGTAAGATCATTTCAAAAATCGGGAAATTTGTTTTCTTGATGATACACCCTCAAGGAAAGAAGAAGACAGTGGCCACGACTTCCAGACAAGGCCCCTCCACACGACAACAACAGATGGACAAGGTTGTGGAGGAGTACGAGGACATACTCACCTTCCCCGTAGGGGTGCCTCTGCACTGTTAGGTCAAGCACTCCATCGATCTGACCCAGGTGCGTTGTTACCCAATGGACCAATCTATCGGTGCTCCATTTTGGAGAATGATGAAATCAAGAGGAAAAATGAGGAGTTGTTGCAGAAAGGTCACATTCGGCAGAGTTCATCGCCCTGTGGGAGCTCGATCATGTTGGTATAGAAGAAGGATGGGACTTGGAGACTTTGTATTGACTATCGGGCGCTGAACAAGATCATTGTCCAAAATAGGTAGCCGATCCCGTGGATTGATGACCTTCTGGACCAACTCAAGGGCGAAACATATTTCGGAAAGGTCGACTTGAAGTTTGGATATCACCAAGTACCAATCGAACCCTTCGATGTGTGGAAGACTGCTTTCAAAGCCAAGGGGGGCCTTTTCAAATGGTTGGTCATGCCTTTCAGGTTGACGAATGCTCCTGCAACCTTTATGAGGATTATGGATTACATCTTGCAACCATTCACCAACTAATTTGTAGTGGTATACTTGGATGACATCTTGATCTTTAACCAGAGTTGGGAAGAGCACCTCCAGCACATCCGATAGGTTCTCCAAACACTGTGGCAACACAAGCTATGTGCCAATTTGGCGAAATGCTCTTTTGGCATGACCCATGTTTAGTATCTAGAATACATTATTGATGAACATGGGGTGCATGTGGATCTAGACAAGATCCATGTCATTCGGGATTGGCCAGCCCCAACCACTCTGATAGAGCTTCACAGCTTTTTCGGTCTTGCCAATTTCTACCACAGGTTCATGTTGGGGTTCTCTCATATCACTTGGCCCTTGACTCAAGTCGCCAAAGGAGGAGCAAAAGAAAAATTATTTTGGTCTGAATCTCAACAGAAGGCATTCACAGAGTTGAAACATCGCCTCTCCTTTGCACCAATGCTCACATTACCAGACTTGCAACAACCATTTTAGATTGAGACAAATGCCTCTGACTATGCTATTGGGGCAGTCCTTACTCAACAGGGTTATCCAGTGGCATATCACAATGAGACACTTTCAGACACAACCCTAAAGTATCCCACTTATGAAAAAGAGATGTATTCCATTGTAAAGGCCTGCCGACAATGGAAGCATTACATTTTGTGGAAGGAAATGGTCATCCACATAGACCACCGACCCCTGTAGTTCATATAGAGGCAAGGGAAGTTGCAGAATCATCGGCATCAGAAGTGGTCCACATACCTGCAACAATTCCATTTGGATATCAAGTATAAGAAGGGCAGCACAAATAATGTTTCATACTGCCTCAGCCGACCACCGATCATGGCGTTAACCACTGCGCTCAACTCTTGTGGGCACGAGACTTTGGATTGGCCACTTCTCTACAAAAGCGACCCATAATTCAACCAGACATACAATATGCCCTTGGAGGGTCAGCAAGTTCCATATTTTCACCTCCAGGATGCTCTGTTATGCCACCTAGGACACCTTTGTGTTCCTTCAAGTGAGTGTGCGAAGATGATTTAGGAAGCGCACTACGGGTAGGCCACTGGGCATTTCAGGGATGAGAAAATGACAATAGTAGTGCAGAAGTATTTCTATTGGCTGAATCTTCGACAAGATGCCGGGAAGTATATTAGATCTTGTACTACCTGCGCCATTGCAAAACCAACCATCAAGAAGCAAGGTCTCTATACTCCATTGCCTACCCCTAGTGGACCTTGGGAATCCATCTCCATGGATTACATGTCAGGCCTTCCTTCTACTAAGCATGGCAATGACTGTGTTTTCATGGTCATCGACAGATTATCGAAGATGGCCATTATGATAGCTTGCAAGAAGAGTATCACAACAGAAGCCACTCCTAAACTCTTCTTTAGACAAGTGTGGGTACACTTTGGGATCCCACAGTCTATCATTTCAGATCGGGAAAACAGGTTCCTCAGTATATTTTGGTCTAGTCTCTGGTCGATGCTGGACACCAAGCTCACTAAGTCCATAGCTTTCCATCCCCAAACTGATGGCTAGACAGAGATCGTCAATAGGATGATTGTACACATTCTACGCATGTACAACTCAAAGCATCCGCGCAAATGGGATGAGAGCCTCCCCTATGTCTATCACGGCTATAGCCAGGCTCTCCACAGCTTGACTGGCCACAACCCTTTTCAAGTGGGCTTGGAATTCCAGCCAGTATGTCCCATTGATGTGGCCATACCATTTGCAGCGACTCAAGCAGATTCGGCTCATGTCTAGCCATAAGTCGACAAGGAAAATAAATTCATTGAGCACATTCAACACTTCTGCCAACAGGTCCATGACATATTGGATAAGCCAATGCTAAGTACAAGCAGTGATATGATCAACATCGGGAGCCACACAAGTTCCAAGTGGGCGACAAAGTTTGGCTACATTTGCAGAAGGAGTGTCTTGCTGGGCCCCACCAAAAGTTTTGCTTGTTTCGTTATGGGCCATACACCATCACCAAGGTTGTGGGAGATAATGATTTTGAGCTCAGAATTCCCCCATTCCTTGGCTTGCACCTAGTGTTCAATGTGGATCTCCTTCGGCCATACTTTTCACCATTACTGGACACATCCAACATTGCAGAACAACTCACACCAACAGAGTTAAATCCAGACTGCATGGAACAAGATACAACTGATCGGATCATGGACACACAGAACAAGAACACTCGGAAACAGAAGATCCAACTATATCAAGTTTTCAAATCCGGCCAACTCCTGCACCAAGGAAAATGTCTCACTAGGGACCAAGTTCAGCAGAAGTTTTCTCATCTCATGGAGGAACTCAGCGCAATGGAGACCATTGCTTCCTAAGGGGGGAGGAATGATCAAGGTGGATATTGGTGGCCAGTTACCTATTCCATGTGGACCCACACCATTGTTTCTTTCAGTTTTTTCAGTTTCCTTAATTGTAGCACGGTTTACTATCTTTGACAGTTTCTCGGGATCTGAACTTCTAGAGTCGTTTTGAGGCCCTAAACAACGTATTTTAGCAATATTCCTCTAAGAAATCTCATTGAAATCACACTTTTAGTTGTATTCCTTGGAGAGATATTTCTAATGAAGTATCATGCGCTTCAAATGGAGATAATATGACCAAGTTACAACCCTGGGAAGTTGGCTGCTCAACTAACCCCAACAGGGCCCATAAACTCTTGGTGTTACATATCCTTTGGTTAGGGTTTTGCTTGTTTATGGTTTTCTTTTAAGTAAAAATTCCCTTGAGCCTCATTGTAACTCATTTTAGTGGCATGTAGCTGCCACATCTCTTCTCAGAGATAAGCTACCATCACTCGAGCTAGTCTCATTTCCATTCTGTTTGTAGGCATATTCATTATTTGGTATTAATGATATATAGTGTTATTTCTTCTGCATCTTTTTATTTATGGTTATATCTGTAATTTGTTCCGATTCTGTTTAAATTCGGATCATGTATCTACATAGAACCAAGGTTGACTGCTATGACAAGGCCATTGAATGTGTTGATGACAATGGAGAACCAAGAATATTGCAGGGTAAGAAGAAGGCCACATGAGTTAGGATGGTGACAGATATGCAAGCAAAGTGTAGCTGCAAGAAAGGGTGCAAGCTATTTACAATACACATTTCTAGTGATAAGGGTAAGGAGGTTGAGGATGCAGATGTGTTGAACATGTACTGAGTGTTGCAACAGTTTTAGGATGTGTTCCCTGAGCACATTACAAATTTGTCGCCTCATAGTGAGGTAGACTTTCTATTGAGTTAGTGCCAAGGGAAACTCCATCATTGAAATCACCTTATTGGATGATCACACATGACTTGGTTGAGTTAAATTTATAGTTGAGGGAAATGTTGGACAAGGTATACATTAGGCCAAGTGTACCACCTTGGGGTGAGTCGGTCTGGTTTGTGAAGAAGAAAGATGGTACCCTCAGATTATGTATTGATTACAAGAAATTGAACAAAGTGACTATTAAGACAATATACCCTTTCTCCAAGATTGGTGACTTGTTTGATCAATTGAAGGGAGCAGCAATGTTCTCAAAGATTGACTTGAGATGCGGATACCATTAGGTACGCATCAAAGAGGAGGACATATACAAGACTGCATTTACAACCAAGTATGGACATTATGAGTTTGTTGTTGTTTCATTTGGCTTAACAGATGCTCCAGCTACCTTCATGTGTTTGATGAATAGTATATTGCATCCATATTTGGATAAGTTTTTTATTGTGTTGATTGATGATATACTAGTATATTCTAAAATGAGGAAGAGCATGTCGAGCACTTAGCATTAGTGTTGAGGTTGTTGATATAGCATCAATTGTATGCTAAGCTCAAAAAATGTAGCTTCTTTCAGACTGAGGTGCTCTACTTGGGACATGTTGTCTCCAAGGAGGCCATTGCAGTATATCCAGAGAAGATAAGGGCCATCATGGAGTGGGTGGCTCCTAAGAGTGTGGATGAAGTGAGATCTTTCATGGGTCTGAGAGGCTATTATAGGAGGTTCATCATGAACTTCTCACATATTTCTTATCGTATCACATCATTGTAAAGGAAAGGTAGGAAGTTTGAATGGACTAAAGAGTGTGAGACTAGCTTTGATCATCTTAAGCAGTTGTTGATGCATGCACCAATACTACAAATTGCAGATATGGACAAGGAATTTATGGTATTCAAAAATGCTTGCATGAGAGGGCTTAGTGGTGTCCTTATGCGGGATGGATAGGTGGTATGTTATGAGTTGTGAAAACTAAATGAGCACAAGAAGAACTATCCCATGCTTGATCTCGAGTTAGAAACGATTATACATGCACTAAATATGTGGAGGTAGTATCTTTTTGGTAGGTGGTTTGTGCTTATGAGTGATCACATTGGGTTGAGGCATTTGTTTGACTAACCGAATCTAAATGCTAGGTAGGCTATATGGTTGGCCACGATCAGCGAGTTTGACTTCGAGATTAGGTACATCAAAGGTAAGGAGAACCAAGTGGAAGATGCTCTTAGTAGGTGGGTACAGGTGAATCACTTTGCAGCTATGAGCTCCTATGGGATGGATTTATAGGATAGGATCTTGCGAGCAATACAACGGGATGTCATATAAATGGAGATTGTGCATAGGTTGCAACATAGTACAGGTACATGTACATGTGATAGTACAAGTATAGGTACATGTGATGGCACATGTACATGTACAAGTACAGGTGATGGCACAGGTACAGGTACAGGTAGTGAGACAGGTATAGGTGCAAGTGCACAATACTTGGACTATTATCTTACAACAGATGGATTGGTCAGGTTTTGAGATAGGATATATGTATCAGATAACAATGAGCTCAAGAATGTGATATTGAGCAAGTTTCATGCGAAACCATATTTAGGTCGCCCAGGTTATCAGAAGACACTCATAGCAGTGAAGAGGTATTACTATTAACCAAACTTGAGGATCGATGTAGCAGAGTTTGTGGCGAGATGTTTCGATTGTCATTGAGTGAAGGCAGAGTGCAAACACTAGGTGGAATGCTACAACAAACCGCGGTTTCAGAGTGGAAATGGGAGTTCATTTCCATGGATTTCATCACAGGGTTGCGGAATACAATGAAGCAGCATGATTCCATCATGGTCATGGTGGACAGGTTAACAAAGGTTGCACACTTTGTTTCAGTGAAGTCTATGTTCTTAGGTAGTGATGTGGCACATGTATTCATTAGAGATGTGGTTAGACTACATGGTGTCTCGAAGAAGATTGTGTCAAACAAGGATGTCAAGTTCACATCCAAGTTTTGGAAGGAGTTATTTGCAGGTTTGGGCACAGAGTTGGCTTGCAACACAACTTATCTTTCGTAGATGGATGGATAGACAAAGAGGGTCAACAGGATTTTACAGGACATATTGAGGATGTATGTGATGCATCAACAACGAAAGTGGGAAGAGTATCTTCCTTTGGCCGATTTTTCATACAACAATGGTTATCATGACTCATTGAGGATGAGTCCTTTTGAGGCATTATATGGGCGGAGTTGTAACACTCCCAATAGTTGGAGTGATCCGGTTAGTAGAGTATTGATTGGACCAGATATGTTAAGAGACATGGAACAGGAGATGCATGTGATCAAGAAGAATCTCAAGGCAACATAGGATAGGAAGAAGAGTTATGCAGGCAGGAACATGTTGTTCAAGGAGTTCTAGGTTAGGGAACATGTGTACTTGCACATCAAACCAAAGAAGAGATCCCTGTGGATTGGATCATCTGCCAAGATGGCACCACATTTTTGTGGACCCTCCAGTATCATATCGACTTGCAGTGCCTCCGACAGTGAAATTCCACGGTGTTTCCATGTATCTCTTCTTAAGAAGTATGTTGAGGATGTTGATCATGTGATTGACTGGTCTATATTGTAGGTGAAATCAGATGGAGAATTCCAGCCAGAGCCTCAATGTATATTGCAGAAAAGGGTGCTCATGCTCTGAAGCTCAGTAATAGAGCAAGTTAAAGTACAATGGAATCACTTTGGGCCTGATGAAGCTACATGGGAGATGGAAGATCAAATGCGGGCTATGTATCCTTCCTTGTTTGTCGGTTGAGGTAAAGCAACTTGACATGGTGCTTTGGTATTTCCTTATGGTGGTTTGGTATTTTCTTATGGTGGTTTAGTATTTGCTTATGATGGCTTGGTATACGGTTCATGGTGGTTTAGTATTTGCTTATGTTGGTTTAGTATATGCTTTATGGTGATTGATATATGCTTTATGATAGTTGATATATGCTATATGATGTTTTTATATATGCCTTGATATGGTGTTAGTGTATGTTTGATATATGTTTTGGTATATGAATTGGCATATGTTTTGGTATCTATATTTTAATGAGGTTGCTATATGTACACCCGTGTATGGATGTAAATATCGTAATGAGCTGTGTTATAAAGCTCCATTATGTGGTATGAGTGTCATGTTATTATGTTATCATGTGGTTATGTTATCATGATGCTATCATGTTATATAAGTTGGCACTCAACAGTATGATCATTGTGAATACCATAATGTGTTGTGATATAAAACTCTACTATGATGTATGTTGTCATGTTGTCATGATGTTCTTTTCTCTTGAGTAGATCTTTCATTTTAAATACTACATCGAGTTATGTTACAAAGATACATGAGCAATATGTCTTCTTTCAACAAGTTTCTGAGGTATATATTTGATTGAACACCGAGGACGATGTCCCCCAAGGAAGAGGGTTCTACAACAACCCTGGCGAAAATTCCATGTAATAAATGTTAAAAAAAATAACCACAGATGACTGAGACACTTATTCCAAGTTGAATGTTGGGAAAGACATCCTAAGGGGTGTTCATTTGGTTGTTTATGGCTAAGGAAATTGGCAAAGGCATTAAAAGGAAAAAAGGCAGTTTTTGCACATTTATTTATGAAAATAATGGAAATTAGGAGAAAAAGGAGGTGAAAGGTCACAAGTTGCATGTGAGGAGGAAAATGAAGGAATGGAAAATGAAGAAAATCGAGGCCTCATTCATAAAAATGCTTCTGAGGATTAGTTGGTAACCTTTTGTCAATTCAGTGTTGAAGCTCTCTCTCATACTCTTGGATACTTAGAGATTTCTTGGAGCACTCTTGGATACTTAGAGATTTCTTGGAGCACTCTTGGAGGGTGTGGAATACTTGGATTCTTAGAGCAAGAAGGCAAAGGAAGATCATGAAAGCGCAAGAAGGAATTGACATCAACAACTAAATTAGATTTTCTTGCAGGTACCGAGTTGCATGCATGATTTCTTCACCAATTTTGGCATGCATGGCATATGCATGTGGATTCTTGGTTGTGATATGTCATTGGCATGGAGGATTTTCTGGATCGACAGTCGATTGCCTAGCCTTTCCATTTCTTGGATAGCCATGGTGATTATGGGTTTACTTTCATTTCTTGTTTTTTATTCATTCTCATGTTTCCTTAGCTTGGGTTGAGTTATTAGTCCCGAAAGCCCTAGTTGAACAAATGCTCTAAGAGCCCTGTAAGAACTTTGGTAGAGTTACTAGTCCTGGAAGCCCTGGTTGGACAAATTATCTGGAAGCCCTTGGTGGATTGATTTACTAGTCCTAGGAGCCTTGGTTGGAAAAATAGTCTGGAAGCCCTATATAAGTTGTGTGTTGAGTTACTAGTTCTGGAAGCCTTGGTTGGACAAAACGCTCTGGAAGCCCTAGAAGGCTTGGATGGAGACCAACATGATGATGATTTTGGTGATGTCCGACTGTGATATGGAATAAATGCTTGATGGGTTGAGGTGGATGGCCTCTAGAAGCCCTAGAAGGCTTGTATGGAAACCAATGTGATGATGATTTTGGCGATGTCTGACTGTGACATGGAATCACTGTTTGATGGGTTGAAATGGATGGCCTTTGGAAGACCTGGATGAGTTTTGATTGATGTGTTATATGAGATCCCACATTCATGCTTGGAATATGGCACATGGGTGAATGTCTGAAGAGACTTAGCCACTCTACGGTCGGGTGGAACGTGGTAGTCCCATCTCTTGTTGGTTCATTGCACTCATTAACGAGATATCCTTTCCCTTGATTTTCATGTGTAAAGGTACTAATGTATTTACGGATTTGATGGGTGTCATCTTTATTGTATTTTTGTTCCTATTATGCTGGTTATATGCACATTTTATGGCAACAGTTATGTATGGCACTCAACATGTTTTTACTTGTATGTGAATGGATAATGTGCCTATGGAATTTATTCCTAAACTCGTAAACCATTTTAATGTTGCATCTTTAAGGGTTGCAGGGAATAATTTCAACTTTTGAGAATCATGTAGATAATCATATGATCTACACAAGACTTCAAATTCAAAGAGAAATGTCTCAGCATCTTCACTCCTTAATCCATGAAAGTTTGGAAGGATAGAGGGTGAGATATTTTTCATTGTTACAATTGTATCTTTATTGAGGATAGGAAATCCAAAGGGTTTTGGACTTATATCTTCTACTCTTCCTCTTTCTCCACCTATTCCACCTCCTCTTCCCCCTCCAATCCAGGGTTGTTCACCATTCAAATTATGTACCTCTCATTCCCCTTCTCCAACCATTGTAGATTCTTTAGAACTAATATAGGGTTTTGGTTCTGGTTCTAAGATTGGGTTTTCAACTTCCTCTAGTTCCTCTGGTTCTTGTATCAATGGTTTGAAGTGGGTTTCTTCTTCCTCTTATTTAGTAGGAACTTCCAACTCTTAAGCTAGAAGTTGTTCTCCTGTTGAAGATAGGAAAATTTTTCCTGTTGTTGGGGATATGGGATCTTCTTCTATTATGGCTTTTGTTGATGAATTTGGTGAATCTCTAGGTTGGATTTCAGGTCTTAATGCATCAGAAATTTTATGTTTTCCTGTTATGAATGGAATTTGAGTTTGTGTGGGTGGTGTGGCACTACGAGGTCATGGTGGGGTAAGTGATGTTGTTGGAATTAAGCTCTTTCCTCTACCCACAAATCTACCCCTGGAGTCTCTTTCCCTGTGCATATAATGTTTTTTAATTGTTTGTTTGTTGTTTTTTTTAATCCAACAAAAATCAAGACTTCTATTTACACCTCCCTAGCATCGGCGCCAAAATGTTTGGTAAATTTAACGTTCTTAAATTGCATGCATAAATTATCAACCGGAGTTGGTGAACTTGTGAAGTGCAAGTGCACTATATATGCTAGAAGCCTTCTTGAGTTGATTAAAATGATGATTGTGTTTATTTTAAGGATTTTCTTTAGTCTTATGTTTCTAATGAAATTGACGATTTACAATTAAATTCCTACAATCAGCTCTGAAAAGAAAATTAAAACAAGTTATCATGATCCTATTTAATTGACTATCATTAGTTTCAAACGAACTACTATGCAAGGTAATGGAAAAGCAAAACTACTTTGTAAATTCTACGAAAAAATTCTTTAAGATAATTTGTGTTTTTGAAAAGAAACTAAAAAGAAAATTATTCTAAAATCTGGTGAATAAACTACTTATGTTCTAGAAAAAAAATTATTTATGCTCTAAAAGAGAATCTCTTCTATTCTAGAATGAATTTATAAAGCACCCTATGTTAAGATCTCTACACTACAATTAACAATTCAACTTTGAAATGATAAAGCAAAAACATAAGTAATGCAATCTAACAAATGTATTTGCTATGAAAATAAGAAGAGTATATACATGGTTCTATTTTAGAAAGCATATAAATTATTGAAATTGATAGACAACAAAAAAAATACTGTAAAGAAATGTCTATAAAGAAATTGAAGCTACGATAATGAATTATGGAAATAACGAAAACAAAATCACTGAGATAAACGTAAAATATTGAACTTGAACTATCTGCAGGGGTGATATGTATTTGTATGATTAGTTTTGTTGTGCTAATAACAATTACAGATTTATAAACATGTGCTTGTTTCTTGCTTTTTGTGTTGAGGTTTACTTAGTTGTTGGTGCTTACAAATAGGTAAATTTCCTTAAATTAAACAATATATTCATGAGAAAAATAGCTTCAAAAATACATAATGAATAGCAAACATGTACAGTGCATCAAACCATCAAAGAGACACATTAACACAGTGTTTTGATGAAGGAGTGCACCCCTCGGCTACATCTCCTTGGTCCAGCTTCGATGGCTTGGGCCTTTGTATTAGCTCAAAGTGGAAATAGTCTTGTTTACAGAGCTCTATGGATACTAATACATACAACAATGTGTTCAGAAAGTCCAAATTAACTAACAAACACTTCTTTCTGATCTCAATTTGGTCGAAAATTCAGCAAGTTATGCTTCATTCCATTTTTCCTAGGAAACCTCTATTAAATCTGGAGAGGCTTCAGTTAAGTCCACCAAAATTGGTAGTTTCCTCCTAATTTGGCTGGCCGCCAAATCTGCCACCAACTTAATCTGAATTTTAAGCGTGATTAATTAATGTTTAAACATAATTAAGTTAGTTAAAGCATGATTAGCTCTAAGCGCTTCTGCCGACTGACCCTTGGACGCGTGGTTGAGGTCATATGGGGTGGGGGCTGGCTCCCATCACCCCATTGTCGGCATCAAATTACGGAATAAATGAATGGCTTGCGGCCTCCATACAAGCACATTGTCTGTGACTTAATGGTAATGCATAGGAATTATGAGGGGGAGATCA
>APFE031310537.1:5852-26118 GCA_000404065.3 Pinus taeda
TTTTATATATGATTTCTTTTATAAAATTAATTTTGATAAAAAATATTTTTTTATATTAAAATTAATTTTAAATTTAAAAAATGATGAGAGTCATTAAATTACACATTAAAGCATTTGCATAAACCGATTACCCTACTGAATTTCTAATCAACTCAAAATACTCTTTTCATCGACAAATATTATAGTCACCAAAGTTGATGAACAATTCAAATAAATAATAACAAAATAAAATTATAACAATCAAATATAAATGTATCTTTTTCATATTTATTATTAAGAAATCACATTCCTTGAATTTTTTTTGGATTTTTAATTTTCAATAACATTTTTAATATGTATTAAGGGGTCACATAAGGGAGGGGTTATATATAATTTTGAAGAAAATTTGGTAATCTTATACTCATAGGGATTAGGGCTAGTGGCCAATAATTAAGTGGAGATGTATGACTTATTGCTAAATTTAATATTGGCTAAATATATGCATCTTCCAAATATCATGATCCTAAGAAATTCTCTCATTACAATTTAACATTTGCATAAAAGTTCTTGACCAAGGAAAAACCACCTTAAACTTAAGCTTTTATTACAAAGAGTATCCAAATTTAGATGACTTCCTGCAAAAATATTTCTAAAATGTCCTTGACATCAGAACTTTGAGACGGATAGTCGAGCCAATTACGCTTCTCTTCTCACAATGGGGAAAATGTAAATTAACAGAGCTAAAGGGTGGAAAAGTATACCTTGACCCCTCTTTTCCTTCTTCTAAGCATAATCTCATGGTCTGGGAACTAAGTCATAACCAATTATCCCGTTGTATCAAAACATACATTAGTATGTTACCAATAAAATGTAGGAGCTTCTAGTTTGGTGTCGTGGCATTCATGCAACTAGTAACTTAAGTGGAATTCCCACACACTTTCCGTACATGAGGTTGGCGGCTAGCTATTGTTTTTATGGAGTCTGTATTTATGAATTATAATGGCAACACTCAAAGCAAAGCATGTGGTATGATCTCTCTAATGTTTAATTAATGGCTCTCTGTCAACCCAAAGTTCGTAGATTTTCCCTCCCAGGAAAATTTAGGTTTTATTAGTGGTGGAGGAGTTTCATGCAATCCTACAAGCGCCCTAAGGAGGTCTTTTTGTCTCCACCAGGATGCTTGCATAGTTGGATTGATTGCAACATTTTCAAGTGTAGGGAACATATCAGCAATGGTCCTTACTTTTGGCACCTAAGGAGGGTTTTGTTGAACATAATTTGATACAACTAGGCTTCCATAATCATCAGATTTTATCCAACCTCTTCACTCAAGTTTCCTCCTTTGTTGTAGGCTTCTCCTTCCTGCTTGGAAAAATTGTTTCTCCTTTTATCCAACCTCTTCACCGAAGCTTCCTCCTTTGTATGTAGGCTTCTCCTTCCTGCTTGGAAAAATTGTTTCTCCTTTCCAATTGATTGTTATTTTCCCCTCTGGACATCTCAGAGAACTCCCTTATTATCTGAAGTTTCAGTCATTGGCCCTCTGCATCTTTGCTTCCTTTTGACACCTGTATTGTTGCTTCTTGAGGGTATTTTCCTCTACTCTAGTGTTTGGTGAGTCATATTGGCTACCTGGGTTGGACTCCCCTCAGGTTCTGCAAGTTTCAATGGGTGGCCTATCTCAAGGTCGTCGAAAGAGGTTCCATTGAACCCTAATCTATCTATTATGTGTCTTCTACTTCCGTGTTGTTGTCATCCCTTGCTCATGTCCTGCTTTCCCTCCTCTCGAGCTACAAAGGTTATTGCAGAAGACGCAAAGGAATTATTTGTTACCTTATCTCTATTGGGCCATAATGTGGGTTAACGGAAGCAAAAATCCTGGAGCTGGGGGCAGAAATTGGTGTAACAACTACATCCAACAGTTTGAGTCCCTACAATTGGAAATTCTAAAGACTAATTGGAAACTACAAGAGAAATTGAGCACCACAATCAATCTAATGGAGGATATTCTAGACTTGAAATGTAAGCTCGCCTGTCAAACATATGTGATGGACACTCTTAGTCAGCAAATTGAGGGCCTGCAAGTTCAACTCCCTGCCAAGCAAATTGAAGGTATGCAAGTTCAACTCCCTGCCAAGTAAAGTCAAAATTCGAAAGCAAGCGCTTCTAGTAGATATGTAGGATGATCACTTCCCGACCTCAACTGGTTTACGAAAGAGGATACCCACTCCATTTTTTGATGTAATCTCAATGCAAATGTGCTCTTTTGTTTGGTTTGTTTTATAAGCTTTACTTTTTCAGTCATAATGTATCAATAACCTCTCTAGATAATCTTTTTGTGATATCAATATTTTCATCCTAGAAAATCAACTCTCAAATGTATTCATATAACTCATTTTCCAAATATCTGTGTTGTCCAAACACAAATTTTATATAAATCCTACTCATTTTTGTAAATTAAAATAATAATAATAATAATAAATATCACATACATATAAAAACCACTTATACTAATCGACTCTCAAATGCATACATATAACTCATTTTCCAAATATCTATATTGTCCACGCACAAATTTTATATAAATCCTACTATTTTTTAAATTAAAAAAATAATAATAATAAATACATATAAAAACCACCTATACTCAACGTGCACTATAATGCATGCAACCTATAAACACGTCAATGTTATGAATCATTAATGAATAATTTCCATTCATCGTGAGTTTCTTACGACAAAGGGAAAAAAATATGAAGAAAATCCACGGTCCATGGTAATTATGTGTGAACTGCAAATAGGTCATTGTGGCTGCATGACAATAAGAATCAAGATACTAAAATAAACTCGTCTTTCAACTGTCATTTGTGAAAGGAAATTTCATCATTAAGAAACACTTCCTTCGAGAAATTTTAAGATAAAAAACATTACGTGGCAATTTTTATTTTATTAGAGAAATTTCAATAAACTTGATTCCTAATTTCATAGGAAAGAATTATAAACTACATGGAATTTTTTAAGGTTGGAATTGAAATGTTTCATTTCTATGTTAGGATTTTTTTGATACTCTACAATCTTTTTGATATAGGTGTATCTAATTTAGGTTAAGTGTTTATTTAAAGTTAGTTTAGAAAACTAGGATTTAATTAATTCATGTATTTTTCTTAGAGATTTTAGGAGAGAATGATAATTCATATAAATAGGAGAAGATTTAAGAGTATTGGGGAAGGTTTGAGAAGATTATGGATTAGTTAGTTTTTATCTGGGGATAAGGGATTGGATGAGAGATTTTAGGGATTAAAAGAGATATTTTGGGAGTTAGTTTAGGGATCTAGAACCTACCTTGGGTTCTAATCCATTTGTATAAATTAAGGTGAGCCATGGGGCATGTAATATGTAGAAATGTGAAAGTGAGTGTGAGGAGTGAGAGGGAAATCATTGAGCCAATTCTCATGTAATTATTTTGTTTACTAATTAATCATTTTCTGAATTTTTATGTGTATATGTTTGGTGTGTGATCTTCAATTTAATTTTATTAAACTTTGTGTGATGACCCTATGGTTAGATGTTATTTTACGTGGGTCAAAATTTTGGTATCAGAGCACAAGGTTGGGTTTGCGAAAGAGGTGCCACGAAATGGTAAGTACGTGTTGTTGTGTCGTTATGCATTGAGCACTTTATTGTTGGGTATTCACTGTATTTGCAACGTGGAGCCAAGATGTTGTTATGTTGTAGCACGTTGTCCATTTTCCCGTCGCCTAATATCCAAAACAATTGTGCTACCACAAAATCATCATTTTCATGGCCATGCTTATTTAATCCTAGGAGCTGCTGAGTTTCTTTAGAAAGAGCTCCCTTTTGTACTATCACCCTTCTAGGAGAAATCGACGAGGAACCAACATTCTTTTGCATAAATCGTTGAAGCCAGGATAAAGAGCCTCCTTCTTCTTCAGACTTCAAAATGTTCAGTTTGTGGGCATGAGAGTTTGTGACGTGTCTTCTATTGAATATTGATCTTTTGTTGGAGCATTGTTCGATGTTAGAAAGCATTGTTCGAATTATGCACATTGTGTAGAAGACTAACAACGTGTTTATGGAGATCTAATGCATTTTTGCCACACAACTAGACTGTGTGATGTGATGAGATCGGCTAAAGAGCCATGGTTCCGAGCCATGGTTCAAGTATTTACAATTTCTTGTGAGTGTAGAAGAATTTAGTTTTGTCGTTGCCTATTTAGTTGCCATCATAGGAGTTTTCTATGACGGTAAGATTGTGTGAACACACTCCTTTGGTTGGTTTGGAATTATTTAAATTTATACCATTTTTTTGTTGGAAATATTAATCTCAACCACCACCTTAAACACACTGTCAACTACCATACTTGCCCAGTTAAGTTTTGCAGGTTGCAATTTTGTTTGTAGGTGGAAGGACTGAAGTTCTGAGCAGAAGTACAAGGTTGACCATTCTGCAACACATCAGATAGTTAAAGCACTTAATACTTAGTTGGTAAAATATATATTCAAGAATTTATTGCGCAACTCTTAGTTGTAGTCCACAACCTCTGCAAGTTCAGAAAAATCCTCATTTTGTATAATCTCCCATCCCGTGTCTTAAATATTTTCTCTGTCATGAATTAATGAGTCAAATTTGTATCGTTGGATAAATATGAATGTAAAAGTCTTTTGTATAGTTGAGCAAAAGAGAGGGTGAAACCTGTGAGATAGTGAAGAGAAAATCATGGAGCAATTTATGGTGGGCGTGTGAAAACAAGTTTTACTGAGTTTTACAAACAATTACTCTGCAACCGAGTGAAGCATAAATCACAGTAAGATTTTTTTATGTTTTTACTTTGCGTAGCAGCCTAATTTATCATGCGCATGTATTTACATATGTTTTATAATATGATCCAAAGTTTGGCTTGTTGCGATATGGCTTTAAACCTTCATGAGTAGATTTACCGCAACCATTTGGTTTTTACTCTATTTTTCTGCATTTAATTTCTGTTTCAATTAAGCCTTTGTCTAGTTGCGATTTGTCAAACTCCTCTCCTCTGCCCCTGTGAAATTTTCTAACATGGTATTAGAGCAGGTTAAACTTTGTTAGTGTAAAAACAAGTGTTTTTACTAGCAATTAAAAATTGTTTTGAGGGCAGAATTTTTGAAATGTATATTTACCAACAGGTAGAAAGTTCTTTTTACACTCAGAAATGGAAACATCAAGTATAAGCTTGACTAATCCTTAGATATCTCAGTTTAATGGCAAAAATTATGATTATTGGGCTATTACAATGAAGACCCTATATTCTTCTCAAGACATTTGGGATTTGGTGGAGAATGGTTTTCAAGAACCAACAGATGTAGGAGCATACAATGCCTTGTCTCAAGCAAAAAGGAATTTGTTGAGGGACAACAGGAAGAAGGATGCAAAGCCCTCTTCTACATTTTTCAAGCAGTTCATGAAAGTATTTTCCCAAGGATTGTAGCAACAACAAAGTCCAAGCAAGCATGGGACACCCTCCAGACAACCTACCAAGGCATGGCAAAATTGAAGACAACAAAACTGAAAATGTTGAGAAGAGACTTTGAAACACTTTGTCTGAAAGAGTTTGAGAATGTAGACTCATTTTTTACACATGTAATTGGATTGGTTACTCAAATCAAGTCTCATGGTGAGACACTCGAGGAAAGGAGAATAGTTGTTAAAGTTTTGAGAAGTCTGTCAGCAAGGTTTGATGACATTGTCGTGGCCATAGAAGAGACGAAGGATCTCTCACAGTTCTCAGTGGATGAGCTTCATGCATCATTTATTTATCATGAACATATACTTAATAGAAAAACAAGCTCATCGTTGGAGCATGCCTTCAAGACACAAGTTTCGTTTGGTCAAGGTAGAGACAGAGGAAGATCATATGCTAGAGGAAGAGGAAGAATCCCACACAGAGGTGGAATAAGCAGCCCTTCAAGATCAATTTGAAGGGGCAGCAATCAAAATCCAAGTCAAGGCCCAAGCCAAAATCAAGCACAAGGTCAAAGGTGTGATAAATCTCAAGTCCAATGTTATTACTGTAAGAAGTACGATCATTATGCAAATGAATGTAGAAACAAGCAATATGACATTAGTAACAAACCAAGTGTAAATTTCACAAGAGAAAATAAGAACCATGCTAGCATGTTTTTAGCTTGTAATGTAGCACAAGAAAAACAAAGTGATATATGGTATCTAGATTCAAGGTGTAACAACCACATGTTAGGAAACATAGAAATGTTTTCCAATCTAGATGAAAGTGTGAAATATGAAGTGACATTAAGCACTGATAGCAAAGTCTCTGTCATGGGCAAAGGAAGAGTTAATATCCTAACAAAGAAGGGGGAGAAGAAATACATCTTAGATGTTTACTTTGTCTCTGGTTTGAAGCATAACCTCATAAGCATTGAACAACTCATGCAAAAGGGCTACAATGTTTTTTTCAAAAATGATGAGTGCACAATTTGGGACTGGCCTCCAAGCAGACAATTGATTGCAAAGGTTCAGATGAAAAACAATAGAATGTTTCCCCTAAAGATAAGATCAAATTTGAAGGAAGAAGGTGTGCAAGCACAACTTTCAATGAACTCACAAGAGGATGAAAGAAAAGTTGTAGCTTTACACAAGTGAAATTTCAAGCAAAGGTCAAAAATGAAAATTAGTTATGGCATTTGAGATTTGGTCATCTCAACTTTGGAGGTTTGAATTTGCTGCATAGAAAAGACATGGCGAAGGGGTTGTTTCTTATAGAAAAACCGGACAACCTATGTGAAGGACGTATCTTGGGCAAGCAACATAGAGAGACATTTCCAGCAGGAAAGTCAGTGAGGGAAAAGGCACATTTGTAGATTGTCCATTCAGATTTATGTGGACCAATGCAAACACCATCAGTTGGTTCACAACAAAGTGTATTAGTTGAGGAAAACTATTTATGGGCCGAAGCAAGCACCGCGTGCACGATATAGCAGGATAGATGCTTACTTGCTGGACAATGGTTTCGACAAATGTGATGATGAGCCTAATCTCTACATCAAAGAGAGTGATGGTAAGATTCTTATTGGTGTCTTATATGTAGATGATTTGATTTTTATAGGCAATGATGATTTCCTCATCGATAAATTCAAAGAAGTCATGAAGAGTGAATTTGAAATCACTGACTTGGGGTTGTTAAGGGATTTTTGGGCATAGAAGTGAAGCAAACATAAAATGGAATTTTTATGCCTCAAGTATAATATGTAGCAGAAATTTTGGAGAGGTTTAATATGCAGAAAAGCAAGCCCGCACCAACTCCAATTGTCATGCAGTTGAAGTTGAGCAAAGAAGATTCATGGAGACACACTATGCTAGATATAATGTATGCAATGAGTTTGGTGTTGAGGTTCATGTAGAAACACAAAAAAATACATTGGCAAGCATCGAAAATGATTCTAAGGTATGTCAATGGGGCAAAACAATATGGTATTTTGTATCGCGCAACATATGATTTTACGCTGGTTGGTTACATTGAAAATGATTGGCCAGGAAGTGTCGATGACAAAAAAAACACGTCAAGATATGTTTTTCATTTGGGTTCTGGAGCCATTTCATGGGCCTCCAAGAAGCAACCAATAGTGTCACTGTCAAAGAAGATTCCTGGAGACCACTAGGTTGGATATAATGTATGCAGTGAGTTTGGTGTCGAAGTTCAAGGAGACACACAAAGAAACACATTAGCAAGCATCGAAAAGGATTCTAAGGTATGTCAATGGGACAAAGGAATATGGTATTTTGTACGTCGCAACAAATGATTTTAGGCTGGTTGGTTACACTGACAATGACTGGGCAGGAAGTGTCGATGATAGAAAGAGCTCGTCAATGTATGTTTTTCATTTCGGTTCTGGAGCCATTTCATGGGCCTCCAACAAGCAGTCGATAATGTCATTGTCAACAATAGAAGCTGAATATGTCACCACAATAACAGCAATGTGTCAAGCAGTTTGGATGAAAAGGATGTTGAGGGATCTTCGCCACAACAAAGAGGGAACAACAACTATTTTCTACGACAACACTTCTGCAATTGCAAAGTCAAAGAATTTTGTTTTTCACAAGAGGACCACGCATATTGATGCAAAATATCATTTTATTAGAGAATTGATTAACAATAGAGAAATTCTGTTGTAGCACTACAAGTCATAGGAACAGTTTACTAATATTTTCACAAAGCCATTGGCATGTGAAAATTTTGTTTATCTCAGGGACTGTTTGGGGATTATAAATGGTGGCAGTTGTGATTAAGGGGGGGTCCAACCACCACGTTAAACACACTAACAACAACCATACTTGTCAGATGGATTTTTGCAGGTTGTGATTTTGTTTGCAAGCGAAAGGACTGAAGTTCTGAGCAGAAGTACAATGTTGGCCATTCTACAACACATTAGATAGTTAACGCACTTAATACATAGTTGGTAAAATGTATATTTAAGAATTTACTATGCAACTCTTACTCATTTTGTATAATCGCCTATCTCGTGTCTTAAATATTTTCTCTGTCATGAATTAATGAGTCAAAGTTATATGGTTAGATAAATATGAATGTAAAAGTATTTTGTATAGTTGAGCCAGAGAGGGTGAAAGTCTGTGAGGTAGTGAAGAGAAAATCATGGAGCGTGAAAACAAGTTTTACAGACAGTTACTCTGCAACCCCAGTGCAATGTAAATCACAGTAAGATTTTTTGTGTTTTTACTTGGAGCAACAACCTCCAATTTATCATGCGCATGTATTTACATATGGTATTTTGTATAGTTGAGCGAGAGAGAGGGTGAAACTCTATGAGGTAATGAAGAGAAAATCATGGAGCGTGAAAACAAGTTTTACAGAGAATTACTCTGTAACCCCAATGCAATGTAAATCACAGTAAGAATTTTTTGTGTTTTTACTTGGAGCAACAACCTCCAATTTATCATGCGCATGTATTTACATGTTTTATAATATAGTCCAAATTTTGGCTGGTTACAATATGGATTTAAACCTTTATGAGTAGATTTACCACAACCATTTTGGTTTTTACTCTATTTTGTTGTGCATTTAATTTTGTTTCAATTAAGCTTCTGTCTGGTTACGATTTGCGTGCTACAACTGGAGAGTTGACTTGCCACAACTGTTATTGAGTCAAACTCCTCTCCTCTGCCTTAAATTTTTCTCACACTTTGACTATACATCTCTCATTTTTTTTCCCACATTGTGCTTGTATTCTTAACAACATACAAAGATCATAATTCCACAAGTGGTAGATAGTGATAAAGAGTTTATTGGAAACACATGAATTTCAAAGGCTTAAAAGTCCTATCATTATTGAAGAATCCAATGATGTCGAGAAATTTCCAAAAGATCAAACAAACCATTTAAGAAAAACAAAGAAGAGAAGGGAAGCAGATTGAAGGTTCGAGAACATATTCGTGGCACTTTCAAAAAGAAAATGTTGCCTGGAATTGTGGTCCACTTTTATATTGACGTGAGATCCATAAAACTATAAAACTATTCTATTATTTTCATAAGGATAAAATTTCATAAGTGAATTTTTTCATGCTTAATGGTGGAATATAATTCATAAGTGGATATTAAAAGAGGAGAGAGAAAATGTTCTTTGAATTATATTAAAGTGGATTTTATGGTGGGATAATTAATGTACTAGTATATAGATTGAAGTAAAAGTCTATATGTAATGATGTGAAAGAGTAGTAAATAGTGTTAAGGTTAAATTCAAATGTTTTTTTGGAAATTTTTTGATAAAATCAAAGTTGAAGAGTGAATTTGAAGTCAATTGGTCAAAAGTCCAATTAAAGTTCGAGAAATCATATTGTATAAAAATGTGTATTTTCGGTTGTACCCGATACCCAAGGTCATTAATGAAGAATTGATGTCAAATGAAAAGTTTGGAGTCAAAGAGTCATAAAGTCAAGCCAAAAGTTTGAGTCATTGATTGTAATGGGTGTATGATCGGCAGAGTCCAACACCCAAAGTCTGGTTAAAGTATTGTAAGGACAATTTGAAGAGTTATAGCAGTTGTTGTTTGCAACAAAAGAAGTGGAGGAGCAAATGAGTGCTCATAAAGAAGGTTCAAGTGAAGTGAACTATTGGCCAAGTTCAGAGGAGATAACTTGGTAAATTGTTAGTTCAACTACAACTTACAGTGAACAAGGTGAAGTTCACGAAAGAAGATAAAGATGGATTGAGAGAAAATTCATAGCAATAGCATAACAATTAGATGGATTGAGAGAAAATTCATAGCAATAGCATAACAATTAGCATTGGTGATGACGAGAAAGAGATTGTTGAATTAAAGACATGACTTGACGTGATAATGGAGTTGTTACAAAGACAGAGACATGGATGGGTAATAAAGCGAACAATTAAATGGCCAATTAAATAGTTGATGGAAAGAAGATTGAAAAACAAACTCAAAAATTTTAGAAGCAGAGGAAACTCTAAACGAATATATATTATATATATATATATATTATATATATATATATAATATATTTGTGAACTAGAGAAGGATCATTGCTTGGTGATAAAGATGATAAATGTATGGATATGTGATGAGGATGATGAATGTATGGATATGTACACCAATAAGCAAATTGAAGAAGACGAGGAAGAGTTAGTGGACAACTTGAAGGATTGCATGCTACATAAGGAAGGGATTTAGGAAGTCATAAGAGAGACCTCCAGGTCACATGATTTTGAAACTAATACGTATTTTGTGTTTGCAGGTAGTGGAAATTTGCAAGAAACCGAGAGTAACCTAGAAATTAAGAAAGCTCAGGAGCCATTGGAGGAACCTATGCAAGTTTGCAAAGGTGTAGATATGGAGGTTGTTGCTGCAAAAATGGATTTTTTAGAGGATTGGTTGGAGAATCCAAAGAACAATTGTGAAGGAAATGAAATGACGATGGACTACAACAATTTCATAGAGGATGTGGACGAGGTTTCAATGAAGAAAATGCAGCTGCAAAGTGGTAGCAAGAAGGACGACTTTGAGGAGAACAAGTCATTTTCAACAAAGAATGGGTGATTTTTACCAACAAGAAAGCAAGTTGGACATGGAAATTGAAGAGATTAGAAGATTGATGGTGAAAGTGTCACAAAAGAGACATTGCAGGAAGGAAAAAAGATAGCAAAAGCTTGTTGATGACAACAGAACAAGCATACATCAACAAGGAGAAGGGAGAATTGCAACATAAAGTTTGGAAGCCTGGAGGACAAGAAAAGATAGCCACAAAACATCAACAACATAATAAAATAAATGATCAACGACAAATTAAAGTTGTTTGGGATCCAAGATGATTTTTATCATCATATGAAGATTGATGGTTGAGAGACCATGAATTCTTTTTACCTAGGGAGTCTGATGCAGGTGCATCTAACCTAGGTTAAGTGTTTACTTAGGGAGTTAGTTTAGAAAGCTAGGATTTAATTAATTAGTGTATTTTTCCTATATTTTTTAGGAGAGTGATAATTTTTGTAAATAGAAGATATTTCGAGAGTATTGAGAAAGGTTTGAGAAGATTATGGATTAGTTAGCTCTTATCTAGGGATAAGGGATTGGATAAGAGATTTTGGGGATCAAAAGAGATATTTTGGGAGTTAGTTTGGGGATCTAGAACCTATCTTGGGCTCTAATCCATTTGTATAAATTGAGGTGAGTGATGAGGCATGTAGTACGTAAAAATGTGTGAGCTAGTGTAAGAAATGAAAGGCCAATCATTGGGGCAGTTTTCCTCTAATTATTTTGTTTATTAATTAATCATTTTCTGAATTTTTATGTGCATATGCTTGGTGTGTGATCTTTAATTTAATTTTATTAGACCTTATGTGATGACCCTGTAGTTAGATATTATTTTACCTGCGTCACTTTCAAGTTCTTGATATCATATGATTTTGAAGGCTGTAGTTCAAATATTTCATGTCTATGTCCGCATTCTCAGATTTCTATACTTAGTCTTTTGATTTCTTACTGCCATATGAATCTTTTATTGTGATATATTGCTGTCACCTAATCCCAATAAATAATACACTATCTTTTTATGCCAAGATTCTATGTGATCATAAACTCATACAAAATTAATGTTAGCTTTGTTTAGAAGGTCACTGCATTCACAGCATATACGATGCATTTTAATTGAAGAATGCACATAGTACCGTGTAAGTTACTCTGCATTTAGCCTTAACAGGTTTTAGAATATTTGAACTTTGAAAACAGTATAAAATATAATACAGACTGATGTTGAAAATTAAATTTTCATAATTGTATAACTTGTAAGTTAACTTGTTTATGGCAGTGCAAGATAAAGATTGTTTAATTTGTAAAATTAGTCTATTTCACGGGTTGAGTTTTTTACCAGCAAAACTTATATACATTTTCAAATTCATCTTAAACAACACAAAAGAATCAAAATTTCCCTAAAAATTATATTGCCATATTCTGTCATCTACTTAGTTAAACTGCCCATCACTATTACCAATACCAAAACCCGATGAAACTAGGTAAACTAATAACAAAACTCGATGAAACTAGGTATTGAAGATATGGAAAAAAAAAACAAAATTCATATAACAAACAGAAGCAGATCGCTTATTTGCTTATAAATCCACAAATTAGTGCTTGTGTATGGCAAAAGACTTGAATGCGCAAAGATGTCGTAATCAAAATGCATGGATTGATGCTTTTGGACACTAACCTTTAACCTTTTTCAATGACGGGATTAGAATCTGGCTTCTATTTTGGTGTGCAGTTTTTGCAACTTGGCAGCCAGCATGGCGTTCCATTCAATGTTTATCCATTCCAACCATTGTTCGCCATTGATTTTCATGTCTCAATTTTTCCATCCATTCTTGTAAGGGATTACTCCAGAGGGATGATCGGTCAGGAAGGGTGAGTTTGAGCATTTCATAAGGGAAAAAACATCAAAGTCATTGTAAAATAAAATATTTTAGTGTCTTTATACATAATTGATTTCCGTCCTTCAATGTTTATCCATTCCAGCCATTGTTCGCCATAGATTTTCCTATTTCACCTTTGCCATCGATTCTTGTGGATTGCTCTAGAGGGACGATGGGCAAAGAAGTGTAAGTTTGGGCATTTCCATAAGGAAAATTAACATCAAGTCTTTGTAAAATAAAACATCATAATCTCTTTATGCAGAATTGATGTCCCATTTAACCAAATATATTGTTCTGAAATTTATAGATGATTGCAAACATGACTAAATCTCTAAACAGTACATTTGAGAGATCTTGTTATTCACGATATACATATCTTGGGAGACACCAGGCCTTTTACTATCGTATGTACTCGTAAGTACCATATCATACAACACAAACTCACCTGATAGACTCATAGGCTAATAACTACAGAACAAATGGATGCTTAAACTTATAATAGAATGAAATACCATGAACCTTGAAGTTATGAAGGAGAGTTCTCAGCAAAGACTAGTCTGCCGTTTTATAATCTTGACGCCCAAGCCAGCTCTCATCAGGCCCTCTCTTATAGCACTTTCAATCTTTCATGGAGTTACAATTTCTCTTTGCTGAAGACAATTTAATGCTGTCATGCCCTAAAATTGGTGATCTCTGTCATGTCGTCCATTGGTGGTGTTGCTACGACAGGTGTACTGGCAGTGCCGCTAGCTCTTGCAATGGAACTGTTATGTTGAAAATCCTGAATGTAACCCGGGCGAGAAGCAACAGGAATTTCCTCTACATCACCAGTCAGCATTGCGACCACTCTAGACATCGGTGGACGCATTGTAGGCACCGCTTGAGTGCAAAGAAGGGCCACTTCAATCACTCTGAGGACTTCTTCGTTTGAGCGTGTTGATTCTATCTCAGGATCCATCAAATCGAGAGGCCTTCCTTGCTCATAAAGATGCCATGTCTGCAATGCCAACAGGCAGTTAGTAATGGCTGGTGTTAAATTGCATTGATCACATATTTGAAGTTCAGAGTGTACACACCCATTCAAGAAGATAAACCATCTTTTGTGGCAAGCTTGTCTCTGTGTTTCTCCTACCACTCACAAGCTCAAATGCAACTACCCCAAAGCTGAACACGTCTGCCTTTTCTGTAAGATGACCCCGCATAGCATATTCTGGTGACAGATATCCACTTCGAAACAGAAATATATAGTGAGTGGTATTATATTACACGTTGCAAAGTGCTTTTCAGAGCTATTTGCTCGTCACATAATACATGACAGTTTTGTTTTCTTGGAAAATATTTTTGATTGTAGGCAGGAAAAGCTATGACCCGTTGTACTTTAATGAGTTTAGTCAATGTAATTTTAAACCACTGAATAATTTTATGACCATTAGGAATAATGATAAATTAGTTATGTATTCCAATGTTGTTTATAAAAATATTAATTACAGTGATAAATATGTTTATTTTAAAATTTTAATTTAATTATTAATAATTATTAATTAGAGGTTAGAGATTTATTTTCTATAGAATATGTTGGAATATTTATAATAGTATTATAAATCAAAATTATATTTATCTTCAAATTATGTTTTTTTATAAATTTAATAAATTAATTAATTAATAAAAATCATATCAACAAGTATTACAATAATAATAAGTATTGGTTCAACATAGTATTGTAACAAAAAATATTTACTAATATAAATTCATTTTAAGTACCAGCAAAGAGAGATCAATTTTTTCGTGCAAACTTTTTAAAGTGTAAAATCTGGAAAAAAATTACATCTCATGATAGATCCCAATGAATGTGTAGTGGTTATCTAATCTCTATACATATGATGTGTAATTTTTATTGCTTAAATTGTATTCTTGAATGCTAATAGAGTATATTGTGCACATTAAAATCGTTTTTTGATATTAATATATTTTTAAGTATAAGTAGTAAAATATTTATTGATAATTCACATTGAATTTTTTTGTTATTATGAATGAATTACATATATCCCTCTTATTATTCCTATGAGGAAGTGCTTGATAATTTTTATTTTATCTTTTAATTTCAATTATTTTTTTCCTTGGGATATTGAAGATTTTATTATATACAACATTAAAATGTTTTCTTTTCCGGTAGATTTTCAAATAGTTTATTAAAATCTTGTGTTGAAATATTTTTGAAAAGTATAAGATTTAAACATCTTACTCATATTTTTTTACTTCTTATCTCATTTTAAAGTTATATGAAATTATATTATCTCATATGGATAACTTACTAAACCAGTATATATGAAATTATATTATCTTATATAGACAACTTACTAAAGCCTTCATATTGGGTTATAGAATGAGCCCCTAGGATCAACAAGTTAATCAACTTCACATTGATCAAAGTGGAACTTACACAGCCCATATTAAGCTAACAAATTAAAAATTTCCATAATAAAGTGGAATGAATTTCCATGGTTTAAAAATAATTTTACCTTTATATATATATATATATATATATATATATATATATATATATATATTCATGTTTATAACTACAATAATTTAACAAAATATCAAATTATAATAATGATAAAAAAATCATATTTCACTTTTAAAATAATAAAAATTTAATATCCACGTAAAATAATATAATAAAGTTAACCTAATAAAACAATTAATATCAATATAAACTTATTTATTTATTATAGAAGTGATCAAGCTGCAGACTAAGTTCTTTGGAAGAAAAATGATATTTTCTGATAGCTAATGCAATTTCACATGATAATTAAGAAACCAAAATCCAAACTTCCTTACACTGTGCCCGCAACTCTGGTGGTGACATGAGTTTTCTTCTCATTGTATAGCTTAGCCAAACCAAAATCTCCTATCTTAGGGTTGAGAGAATTATCCAACAGAATGTTGCTGGCTTTGATGTCTCGATGAATTATCCGAGTACTGGACTCCTCGTGAAGGTAAGCAAGTCCACGTGCGGTGCCAATACAAACATTGTATCGAATAGGCCAATCCAGCTGTAGCTGATGTTTATTATTACCTGCAACATACATATCACCAGCCTATTTTTTACCATCCAGTGACCAGAAAACGAAATGTACAATTCAGAAGAACTAATGTAGTTATATATAGCACTGGCCTATTTGTTACTATATCGTGAGTAGAAAAACGAAATCTTCAATTCAGAAGACTAATGTGTGTGTCTATATATATAAAATTATATAATTACCCAATAAAGCTTGTGTGTGTCTATATATATAAAATTATATAATTACCAAATAAAGCTTTTTCAAGACTGTTGTTTTCCAAGTACTCATAGACCAAGAGTCGATCATCTGCTTCCAGACAACATCCATACAACTTTACAAGGTTCCTATGTTTCACTTCCGATATTACAGCTACTTCATTTATGAATTCACGTTTTCCTTGTCTAGATTCAGCAGAAAGTTGCTTCACTGCCACCATTTTACCATCTGAAAGAATGCCCTATTTTAATGCCACAATTTAGAATGTCAGTGGTCAAACAAACTTAAGAGAAAACACAAATAATACAGGAAGAAATAAGAACTGCTTACATAATTCACTTGTATTGTAAACAGTCTTTGAAAAAAGAATGCAACAGATGGAAAGAGTATTAACAAACCTTATAAACTGCACCATATCCTCCCTCGCCTAACTTATTCTCTCTATCAAAATCTCCAGTTGCAGTTCTCATATCCGCATAGCTGAAAATTTTCATCTTTGAACGGATAATTTTTATTGCTGACAAAAAGAAGATTTCAACATTAAGATGTAACACGTCAATCGTTGCGCCTTTCAACTAAATTAACCAGAAAATGTTAGGAGAAAACATTGAAGCATCCCCTGCAAGAGTCCTCAAATCTTGTCATTACCTTCGTCTTCCTCAACATTTGTTGCTGCTAGCTTTTGGGCTCTCCTCCGAAGGAAAATAACCAAAAATATGCATATCAAAGCTGCAACAATTCCAATTGTGGTTCCAATCACTATTCCTGTCTTTCTTTTGTCTGTCGAGGGTGGTACAGTGACACCAACAGGGGAGGTGGGAGGCACCCCATCAGCTACACACATTCAAAAATCATAAGTGACAATGCAAGCTGAAACAGACAACGCCTTTCCAGTTTCACGATAGAAAAATAATTTGACAGTTAATATAAGAAACATTTTAATGCAACCATCTTGAGCCTGGTGCAACATGCGCATCCTTGGTAGAATGGTGTCCTGTGCAGAAATTTCCAATTTAATGAAACACAATACCTTTTATACTTACCACGCGTAGCACTTATAGCTGATACTAATGGTCCATAGACTCCTTGGTTTGGAATACAGCAAGTTCCCTTTCCAGCCCAGAAAAAATGAATTTCAAGAAAGTTTGCTGTTACATTGATATTGTAGAAAGGTTTATCAACAGCTGCATTGGAGCCTCCTGCCTCCTTTCGGATGTCAAAATCTGTTAATACTTTCTTCCCCTGCACCATCATTTTCCCAGGAACAAATAAAAAATTTGCTCAAGGCAAAAGATCAGATAACCACAATTTGTTATTAAAAAAGGACGCAATAAAAATATTTCATCGTATATTACAGCAATAACACTTTTAAGATCAATCGTTAACGATACCTGAACATAAACATCAAAAATGCGTCTTCCAACACTATACCAGAGTGGTGTATCTAAAATCACTGTCTCTGCAAACTGTAAATTTACTGTATAGAGTCCATTCACGAGTCCTAAACCATAATATCGAAGTGAACTGGGAGATAATCGTGCTGACTGATACAGTTCTGTATCTAATGTATTTGTAAATTGAGACTGACTGCTCGCTATATAGGTTGGATTGTTAGAGTCCATAAAATATCCAGTGTCGCTTACTCCCCATTTTTCTGTACTACTGACATAGAATGAGGCAGCATTGAGTGTTTTGTTATCCTGCTCATAAACAACTCCCGTAGCAGCAGCAGTCTTTGGTGTGCCTCCACAATTTATGGCAAAGGAAGAATCTAAAAAAAATGACGACCCAACATGTGAATTTTATTGTTTTATATTTAAACAATACTGAGATGTGCATTAATGTCAAAAAAACTATTCTCTGAGCCATCGAAAATACATGTGATGAAATTTATATTTCAGGACTCGAGAAAATGCAATCAGGTCATTTTTGGCTATGCATATGCATTTAAAATTCAAATGAGTGCCTTTATAATTTACTCAGGCCATTTTTAGATGCACTTATGTTTTTAAAATCAAATGTATACTTTTGTGGTTCACTCAGATATAAGTATTTAGTAAAAACTGATGTGGATAATTATTATTTTGTGGTTCACTCAGATATAAGTATTTAGTAAAAACTGATGTGGATAATTATTAATATTTGGTCATAAATAAGATAACCAAATAAAATCCAACCAAATTACAAATTGCAATATTCAAATTAGTATAGAAAACCATAGGAATGAAATATGAAAATTTAAACTATCCAAAAATAGATTTCCTCTAATGATCTCATGACCATAAGTTATGACAGATATGCCAACAGGTCACAAGTCTCGTTGGACAGGAAGACAAATTGTGAAACAGCCTTATGCTAGACAAATAAATGAAGTACGTTACTCACATGCCGTTAGGTTATAGTTTGTTTGGAAACGAGTTTGTAATCTTTGGGGTGCCATAAATGGTTCCTATAATATTATTTAAGAAATCATTTCGCAACTGTTTCGAACCTAAGCCACAAGAACTAACATATATTATGAGAAGTAATGCTTCCTCTAAGCCATCTTAGTATTGTATTTTAAACATTATATTGTTAATGTTTGGCTTGGTAAAGTCATTTTAGGTCTCTAGTTTTGCGCCAAGCACAATTTTGTAAAGGTGGTATTGTTGCTTTTTGAATTTGTATCTAATGTGTACAAAGTCCTTATCATATAATGCAACCTCTAGGAAATGAAGAGGGAGGTAGTTGACACCTCACCAACCATTTTCTGCACTTTAGGTTGGCTTTACTTCAATCAAGGGGGCTTCCTTAAGATAAGATTGCTAAATAGTAAGCACTGATGGCTCAAAGTGAAATGAAGAATAATTTTAACAACAAAAATATTACAGTATGGAAAGACGAGAAGATGATGGTAGATCAAACCCATTGCTTATCCATTTGACATGGAGTCAAAGGATCAAACTATGAAAGATGTTGTTTACATATGATGAACACATGAAGAGATGAAATAAACAGAATATAACCCTTCTTAATGTGTTAATATGAAATGTGAAACATACTGGGAGAATCATTTGAAAGAGTACCTCAAAATATAGCTTGTAGGCATGCTTATTAAATGAAAATGGTAAATTCCAACCAACTCAAACTAGGAAATTTGACCATCACAAAGACATTTCAATCACATAAGAATCAAAGGCATTGAAAGGGGAATGAACCACCATCAAAACACAACTAATATGTAAGTTGCAATAACTTAAATGAAGAATAAAAGTACAATCTTCCCATTTATTAGCTCTTTAAAGAATATCTTCTTGCAAGTATTTCCATTGACAACATTTAACAATTGAATTCCAACACATACACCTCATAAGATAGAAAATTTAGCTCTAACATTACTTTCTAGATCTTCAAATAAGCTCAATGGGGGAAATGATCGAGATTTATGCAAAAACAAAATGAAATACAAACTTAAACAGAAACACAGAGCTACAATGAAAACTGAACTTCAATTCACCAATAAGAAATACTCAAATCGTTTATATGCAAAATGGAAACAATCTAGCTTGGGCGATGGTAGCTTATATCTGAGAAGAGATTTGATGGCTACATGTCCATTGAAGTGTGTTACAATGAGGCTCAAAGGCCCTTTTATTATTGAGAAACAATAGAAAACCCTAAACATCCAAAAACCTAACCCTAGGAGATGAAGCGCCAAAAGTGTGAGCCTCGTTGGGATTAGTTGGAAGGCCAACTTCCTAGGGTGGTAAGTCGGCCACATGATCTCCATTTGGCATGCACGATATCTTATTAGAAAGATCTATCTGAGGACAACAAATTTTCCTAGCAAACCCCTACCCATGGGCGAAGGAGTTGGTGAGTTTTTCAAGAAAAGGTTGTTTGGAGCCTCAAAACGGCTCCGGAAGTTCATGCCTCGAAAAACTGCCAAAAATAGAAAATTGTGCTAGAATTAAGGAAACTGAAAGGAAACAGTGTTGGGGGTCCAAGCGGAATAGGCGGGTGGCCACTAATATCCACCTCAATCAGAAAACCCCATATCCAACCATTCAAATGAAGGAG
>APFE031310546.1:1031-28899 GCA_000404065.3 Pinus taeda
ACATGTTAAATACTTCACTCTTGAGTTTTAAGAAGTATACCCAAGTGCGTCTGGAGAAATCATCAATGAAAGTTAAGAAATACTTGTAGCTAGAGAATGAAACAACTGGAAGTGGACCACATAAATCACTATGCACAAGCTGTAAAGGGTCTGAGGCATGCCGAGAGGCATGTTTTTCAAAACTGTCTCGATGATGTTTCTGAGTACACATCCGGAACAAACACAATCTCTGTAAGATACCATTGGAAGACCTGTCACCATATTTTCTTTACATAGATTCTGAAGGGAGCAATAGTTTAAGTGACCAAATCGGTCATGCCAAAGTTTGCTCACTTCATCATTATGGGCAACAAATACCAAGGGAAGATTTGATGACTGAAAGTTGTTAAACTTATACAACCTTGTAGAATCATCAGCAATGCCAGTAGCTAAAATTTGTCTAGGATCTCTTAGGTCCTTAATTAAAATATCGTGAGGTGAAAATTCAACAATTTTACCTTCACTTGAATGAGTAATCTGATATACAGATAGAAGGTTGCAGGATAAGGTGGGAACACATAATACATCATTAAATTGACCATTGTCTATATGAACAGTTCCAGTTCCTACAACACTAAGAAATCTATCATCACCAACATATATATTTTGGTTTGGTGTTACAATCATTTAAAGAAGAAAACATGGCTTTGTTTTTGGCCATGTGATAAGAAACTCCAGAATCAATGAGCCACTCAAGAGAATTAGAAGAAGAAGATACATTTAGTGCATATCCAGACTAAGATGTTTGACAACCACATGCAGAAAGTGTTATTCCTGAAGATGAAGATGAAGTTGAAGTGTGCTCCAAATGGATGTTATGCTTCTTCATTGTTGCTTCCAAGGCTTCCATCTTCTTAAAGCATTTGGATTCTAAGTGGCCATCTTGATTAAAAAAGTGGCAATGTCGATTAGTCTTCTTCCCTTTGTTTTTATTTGCCTTATCATTTTGTTGAAATGATTTTTCATTTTGAGGCTGAAATTGCTTAGGACCCTTGCTTGGTTTAGGACCATTCCTTTTAGGATATGGTTTCTTAGGATTATTTGAATTTGGTTGTTGCTGGGTGGCTAAGGCTTTCTTAGAAGACTTTCCAAGATTAAGAAGACCAAGGTGTAAGATTTTTTCTTGTTCTCTTATTAAAGAATCACAAAAGGAATCAAAGGAAGGGGACTTGTAGGCTTGTCCTTGAGAAATGAAGGTTTCTCTTGTAAAATGGAAGGTGGAAACAAACACAGAGTAGGCTGGTCCCAACTTAGTAAGAATGGAATAGATAATGTTACCATCTTCTTTCTTAACCTTAACACCTTCCAAGAGAAGTCTAAGGGTCTTGAACTTGGACAGAAAATCTTCAATGGAAGGAAAATTATTGGGGTGCAATGTAAGAAACTCATTTTTGAGTTGATGGGCTCTAAGTTCATTTTTAATTCCAAAAACTTTAGTGATCTGTTTCATTGCTTCATCAGGAGTATCAAGTTCTATGATATGGAATCTAAGGTCTGGAGAAATAGACATCCCTATCAACCCACATGCTTGATCTTGCCTATTTTCCCATTTGGTTGCCTTATCTTCATCTTTTGGTTTGGTTTCTTGGCCCAAGGCTATTTGGTAAAAATCTTTACTTCTAAGTAAATCCACAATGTAGGACCACCATTGGAAGTAGTTGGTGCTGTCAAGAATAACTTGGCATGACTTTCCATTTTTAATAGAAATTGAAGCCATATATGTTGAAAATAAGTGTTCCAATGGAAATATCTCGATAAAATAAGCTGATTCAAAAAAAATAGCTCTCAAAACGGCTTCCGGATGAAGAATTTATGGCTTTTTGAAGAAAAGTTGTTGAAGATGTTGATGAAGTGCGGAAATCTGCAGAAATGAATGATAATGTTATATTAAAAAAAAAATTGCCCCCTTTCCAAACTTAATCTAATAAAGTAGCTTTGGACCAAGAAAGACTTGAACTCAAGACCTATATTCTCATAAAGTAGCTTGGACCAAGTGAGCTAGATTGAAAGGTTAGTAATTTTTGGAAAAGAGGAAGGGTTTTTTTTTTTTTGTCACTGAAGCTTTAGGTTGCATGCTTACTTGAGAAAGCTCTTTTTTCCCTACAAAACGAAAATACAAAACCCAACATGGACATACAAAAAAAACAAACCTTATGGCTTGAAATTAGCTTTAGCCGAAAACTAAATATTTTCCTCAATGTTTCTGATTTTCCGAGATCACACTAAGGCGCGGATGAAAAAAGCATACGCATGAGAAAAATGCTTCCTCTCTGTTTCTGATTTGCCCAGATCACACAGAGTCGCGGGGCAAAGTGTATACGCAAAAATAAAAGGTATAGATCCGGTAATAAAAAAAAACTAAAATAAACCGAAATAAACAGAGAGAAAATAACTAAAAACTGCAAATAAACATTGTATACCTCCAGATCTTAAAAATGACGTAGCTAGGGCTACCAGAAACCTTTTCGCGTGAAATGAAAGGGGTTCCTCACTAGAACAGATGCTCCTAACACAATAGAGCAATCCGCTCGGCCTTAAAACTGTCAGTGACAGTAGATCTAGGAAACGACAATCAGATGCATTTCTATCAGCTTCAAATTTGGATCACCAACGAATATGGCCCTCAAATAGCTCCGATACCATGTAGGAATTTACAGGGTAAGTTCCTTAGACAGAACACCAAAGGGCACCGCTCACAAACAGATCACAGATCAATACACCAGTACTGTTGACGTGGTTAAAACCCTCAAAGAGGGAAACAATCCACGGCCTGAGCCAACGTGGCCACTTCAGGCAATTTATTAATAAAAGAATGAAAATTCACATAAGCTTCTCTCATGGACGGTTGCCCTACAAATGAACCTCCATGCTCTTTAAATAGAGATCATGGACCAATAAGGTGTTAAGCCACGGATCAAGTGTCGGTAATACCAAGGAGAGAATGAACCGTTGGATCACTACATATCATGATCGTCGGATTGTAAGATACAAAATTACATAGTAAAGAAACACACTTTACCTAACTCTACACTAGACCAAGTTATCTTAACTATTTCCTATGTGTTGGAATATCCTAACACAGGCCCTAGATATAAATTTCATTGGTGCCCTTGATGATCAGGAAGAGATGGTGACTCCATAGATTAGTGAACCTTTTACAGATTCACCTTGGTATGTAGATAACATATTTGTATTACTAAATTTACAATCTCCTCCTGGTTTATCTAGAACTAAAGATAGATTTTTGAAAATGAAATCAATGAGATATTATATCATAGATAATGCTTTATTTTGGAAAGAAAATGGAAGTATTCTATTAAATTGTTTACTGAAAGATGAAACTAATAAAATTATGCAAGAATTTCATGCATGAGATTGTGGAGGACACTTGTATTGGAAGACTACTGCTGACAAAATTCTGAGGGCTAGTTTTTACTGAGCCACTCTTTTTGCAGATGTTAAGAAACATGTGACTTTATGTCATAAGTGCCAGATATTTGAGGGAAAAAGAAAGCTTTTAACTTTACCTCTCAAACCCATCTCCATAGAAATTCCATTTCAACAATGGGGTTTAGACTTCATTGGAGCAATTCACCCAGCCTCCTGAGCCCAGCATAAATGGATTTTGACAACCATTGATTATTTTACCAAATGGATAGAAGCCATCCCTTCTAGACAAACTACAGACTTTGTCATTATCTCCTTCCTCGAAAATAATATTCTGTCAAGATTTGGATGCCCCCAAAAGCTCATTACTGATAATGCAACTACTTTTAAATCCAAGAAAATGGTAGACTTTTGTAACAAATACCACATAACCCTTGGCCGCTCCACTGCCTATTACCCTCAAGGTAATGGATTTGCAGAATCCTCTAACAAAAGCCTTGTCAATATCATTATGAAATTACTGGAAGACAACAAAAAGACATGGAACAAAAAGTTAGTCAATACCTTATGGGCGGATAGACTAACTACCAAAAAGTCCATTGGAACATCTCCCTATCAGTTAGTATATGGGATGGATGTTGTTTTTCCATCCTCTTTGGGAGTGTCAGTGATGAAGATCATCCAGGAATTGTAGGTAGAACCAAATGATATCCAGAGAAGGATAAATCAAACAATACACTTGCAGCAGACTAGAGAAGAAGTATATGTCAAATCACAAGTAATCCAGGATAAAATCAAAAATATTTTTGATAAAAATACTAAAGCTAATGATTTTTACATAGGTGACAAAGTACTTAGATGGGATTCTAGAAGAGAAGACAGGGGCAAACATGGAAAATTTGAATTTCTATGGCAAGGCCCTTATGTCATTTATGGTTACAGAAGTAACAACGTTTTTTTTCTTAAGAGAGATAGATGGATCAGATCTACCAAGAGGACATGACAATGATAGAATGTTGAAGCATTACTTTTCCATAGATTGACAATAGATCACTTTACTTTACTCATTGTAAATAACAGTGCAGAGTTTAGATTGGATTGGATGGTAATCTTTGAAGTTGAAGCCTGGAGAGAAGGCCCTAAGCTTTGAAAGGTTCACCATCATAAGCATGAATAAAGCATAATCACAAAAGAACAGTTTACAAGGTAAATTACGCCACCTTTTCAAATGCTATTGATCTTGAAGTTATTGACATTTCACCAGGAAATTCCATCCCCATGTGGAGCCATTGTTAGGGTCCTATAATAATAGGATTCATAATTTTGAATTGACTATGGTTAGTCTTGTAAATATTGTACATACTTTTTCTTTCTGCAAAATGTATTCCATATTAAAAATTAAAAAATGTAAAGAGGGTATGTCCTAAAATAATAATCAAAGGACATAAAGAAAAAGAAAATATCAAAAAAGTGAAAAATATGAACCCCAAACAAAAACAAATCATGAAAGTGTGCAAATTCAAGTACCATTACTTGTTACTTTACTATGCAAAATAATGGTTGTGTGCATCTTTTCATAAATGCCACAGCCCATGATGGTCAAATAGCTTAATCTTGACTAATTCATGCTTTAAATTTCATGTTTATAGATAGAGAATAAAGATCTAACCAAACTGTTTAATATTGGCATATCAGTAGTTAAGTAGAGAAATAAAAATGTGCTCATTAGCTTAATCTGAGCCATTGGAAATTATAAGGTTAGAATTAGATAGTTAGCTTGTCAAAAGAAGGAAATAAAGGGCCTACTAGCTTAAATGCACCAAAAAGAGTGAAGAAAAAATGTTAGGATAAATAATGGGTAGGTAGAAGAAAGGTTGCAAATGTACAAGATTGCTCAGTCAAAAGCACATTTATCATGTTTAATCCTATGTTTCATGTCCATGAGCATTTATAAGAGTGAAAAGATGTTCACACGCTTGTTTGATTAACTTCCCCTCATTTCATTTCACCCTCCCATACTTGTTTGCCAATTTCCCCATTATCCCATCATTTCTTATAAAAATACCCCTTTTCCCTTCATTTTCACCCTTACCACTTGGTTTCACACATTTCCCTAGTAAATTACCCTCCAAAGGTCATCCCCCTACACAAAACCCCTTTTCCCTAGTGTGAAGCCCATTCCTCTTTGCAAAAATCTCCCTTCCCCTAATTAATTTCCCTATTTTACCTCAAAAACCCATAAAAACCCCTTATCCTAAGTTTTTATCCCCCCCCCTGGCATTATTTAATTAACTCCTCGATTTATATTTCCCTGACATAAACCTTTTAACACACCAACACAGGTGAAGTTAAACAAACCTTGCAACATTAACCCCTAGTCCCACTCCATTAAACCCGCACATTATATTTTTAATCCCCACCTTATTCATTAAATAATTACAATTAGTTGTAATTAACCCCTCGGGCCCTGCAAATCTTCACCCCTATTCCCTCCATGCAGCTTGACCGTGCAACAACCGTCTGACATTCAACCCCCAGATCTGACGGTGCGCATCCATATCGCACTCATTCCCTCTCCAACCTTTACCAACCCAAGAGCACACGAGATTCATGATTTTGCACGGGCACTATTCTGCTACGTGGCAGCGCCAGGTGAGATCTTGTTCTCTCAAGGAAATACTGCCTGCTCTCCAAAAGCGGTGTGATGGCCCAACAAACTGCCTCCCTGCCCAAACTAAAACCATCCACTGTTCATTTATGAATTCTGCGCCAAATTGTGACCATTGTCGGTTAAAAGGCTAAAGAAGCCCATTTCGACTCTTTTTGCTCGTTTGCACTGTGAATGCTGCCCAAGCCTTCCTGCACCACCCTGAGCCTCTGCAACTGAAATTAACTGTCGTTTAGCTCCCAAAGAAGCTTCGGATGCCCAATTCAAGCATCCAGTGCACAGCTGAAGCCACCGTACCATCTACAGTCACCATTGAAACCATTTTGTAGCTAAGACAACCAATTTCCAGGTATTTTTGGGAAAACCGGAACAACTCTCTAAATTTGAAAATGTACAATCAATTGTAAAGATTAATTAATTGAAATTAATTAATACATTTGCCTAATTGAAGAGTAAATTTCCTGTATACCAAAAACCCCTCTTTTGCAAACTGTAATTACCCTTTCATTGTACCAAAGTTTCCCAAACCTCACTTATATAGCCAATACAAGCATAATCCAAATCGACAAACTTAGTCATGGCTTCCTAGACCTCTCTGGATATGAGACCTGTGTCAAACCCTCACCTGGACATCGACCATTTGGCACTAGCAGACAGGGATTTCCAAATAAAAGATACTACTACCACAACCTACCTTCTGAAGCTCCAATGCTAGAGTAAGGATAGATTCCTGAACCATATCGATGACATCCATTTGTGGGAATCCAATTTACCCAAATACCTATTCTCAGAAGTTCACCCATTCCCTGATATCATACATTTTTGTCATGCCTACTATGTCCCTAGCCAAAGGGCTATTGTTGCACCTAACCAGCAACTCTTATTCACCATTACTCCAAAGTCTATCAATCAAATGTTGCAAGTCCAGCCTAGCCCTAATGAGATCCCATTATCTATTGGAGACCTATTGGACTTATATATCACACTAGACCTGATTAAGATAAGACAAATCTTCCAGACCTTCATCATTAAAGACCACCATACTCCCACAAATAGTCCACCTTATGCTGCCACCATTTTTTCAGAGACAAGCAGACATATAATCACCATTCTCTCTTGCATCCTAGGATATACCTCAGATGAGCATGTGGATGAGGTTATCCTAGCCTTCCTGCCCAACTTCACCCCAAGCAAGCCTCCTGTTATCATGTACAATTATGCTCAGTTCATTGCAAATAGGATGCATGAAAAATTCACTAGATTGCCAACTGGAAACGTTTTCAAATACTCTTCAGTGTTATTTCACATGTTTCTGTATTACCAAGAAGATAACTTCCCTGTAAGCATCCAGAAGTTGAATGCCAAGGGAAAAGAGAGATCAGTGGTCCACTGGACAACCTTGATCCATAAATACTCCACAGCATTTGCCTACAAAGATTTCAAAAATTAATTTGTCTACCCAGTGATGAACATGCTGACCAATAACACTCAACCTAGAATCAGCCAAGAAATCAAGAGGGTGCTATAGTTGGATAAGAACAACAAGGTGGAAGGCTGGTACCTATACCAGAAACACATTGAAATCAGGGTTTATGGCTACTAACTAGCCCCTTATAAGTTGCCCAAATACCTCCCTATGAGAATATTTGCACTTATGTATTTTAGAAAAATCATCAAATGTGATGAGGTCAACTTCATATCTGCTAGGAAGAAGACCTAGTTTAAAATAAAAAAACCAATTGGGCCCATTCATTTGCAATAATAGAGAGGCTGGACCAGAGGCTGACAAGATACTACAACAGATGAAATTCGACAACAGCTTCATGTGCCAATATGACCCTCATGTGGTCATAAACAAATTGAGAATCAAGATCAAATTGGGACCTTTCATCCACCATCCAAGACTTGATATTGAGCAGTTTGCCAACTAATCTGAGTGGTTGGAAATACATTGATTGACATGGATAGCATAGTAGTGGATGTTGAAAACACACTAATTGATGTTGAAAAGTAAATTGACCAGAGTTCTTTCTTGCAGGTTCCAAAACTAGGGGAACCAATGAGTAATACTCCTGTTTTACAGACCCCAGCCAATGAGGACAGGAATCCAAAAAGAAACAGGGAGGAGGGTTCCAGTTTTTCCATGGAGACTACAGATGAATATTTTGAACTTAGGAAAAGGCCCAAGTTGAATCCTGTGTCTGAATAGGAAGAGAACATTAAATCAGTGGAAATAACTGACACTGAAACAATGGGGTACAGGAGAAAAGACACAACTACTTTAGGTGAAACACAACAACCATCAACCTCCAACACTCAAATGATTGAGAGACAACAAAGTGTTGAGGTTTCTTCCTTTGTCAAGCTAGCTAACAAAGAAAAGGATATCAAAGATAGGTACAAGGAAATAAAAATGAGAAATGAGAAGTTGAAGGTAGAGAGAGATGCCCAATACTTAAAGCATACACTAGCCAACTAGAGCAGGTTGATGTCAACCTTTGACATCAAAGAAGGAAAGATGCAAGTCTCACTTTTGCAGTGCATTGTTCAGTGACCAAAGACCTCAGCTGTTTACAAGAAGATTGATTTTGAGATGTTGGTCAGGGATGTTCATCCCATTGACCAAATAGAGTTTCATAAACAGGTTGGAGAAATTATTTACTCCACCCTTACAGGAAAGGCCATAGTTGCACACAAGTTGCAGGATTCACTGGATAATGTAACAGCCCAATATAAACTGGAGAAGGCCTCCTCACATGCCAAAAATAACAAGATCAAGTCATTGGAGGACTTATTCATTAACCTGGGCCATGATCCAAGTGACATTAAGGCTACTGAAAAATTGATCAAAAATAAGAATGAGGGTATAGCAGCTCTTAAGAAACAACTCAAGCTACCTCATTTACAATACCCAAAAACAAAGGAGGTCCTAGAGAGCCAAACCAATCATGAAGAGATGATGTACCTATTGATACAATTGAATGATCAATTAAAGGAGATGGAGAAAGAATTGGATAGCTTGATTCAACTAAAACATGCTAGTCTTAATGATGCCCCTGCAACTATCATCCCAACAATTACCACTATTGTACCTTCTACTTTGGCAACATCGTTAAATCCCACATCTCCAATGGCCACAGCACTGCCAGCATCTATACCAACTACATCAACAACAGGGTCAATAGCGACAAGGTCTACAGGTGATGAGGGAAATAGGTTGGTCAAAGCAATGGAAGAAATGCTCATTCAGACCATTGAGATGAACAGACTTAAGGAAAAAGTGACCAGCCAGGAAACTGACTACAAACTTGCCCAAATCATGCACAAATAAGAACAACAGAAGTCTACAAGGATGAATGAATGATTCAAAAGCCTGGAGAAGGAATTGACATTGAATGAACCTCTAGGTTAGGTTAAGGAGCAACTATGGGCCAATATCATTGACTCTGTCAATGATATTTGGCCATCCATCTAGGTTATTTTTGAACATATTGATTTAATAAAGTAGGATATAGAAGCCACTCAAAGAGTCAAAGTAGAACATAGAGAAATGCCAGAGGAAGTTACAAAGATCATTCACTTCCTCAACTCCAAGAACAAGTATGAGCTACAGGAATTAGAGATACCTGACAAAACAGGTACAATTTTGGAAGTTGAAAGGGTCCTCACCAAGAGGAATTTGATGTTGAACTTAGAGGATAAGTGCCCAAGCATGCAGCTGGCCATTGGCAGATTTATGGTCAAATTTGAAATTTTGAGGCAAAAAGGTTTACCGAATCCCTTGGTAATAAATGATAAACTGATGACATAGGAGGACTATAACAGAAAAATCTAGGAAGTAGCCAGAGATCAGGTGAATACTTCATCCATGAAGGGCATACCTACTGGCAAAGTATTATATCAAACTTTTGAGAATTCGTTTTACCTCCAGCATGAGGTAAAACACCTTTTTGTCAATAAGCCCACTATGGCCAAGTATATAGAGGCAGATGAGATTTTCAAGAAAATGATCAATATCCAATTACCAGATGCTGAGACATGGGAGAAACTAAATGATATACTGTAGAATACACAATACAAATGAAAAAGTGTAAAGTAAAAGTAAAAGGGCATAATAAAAGGATATTGACAAGGCAGTGAGGTCAAAGTGTATCGGGTGAAAGTGTATCAGTTGAAAGATCAAAGTGAATAGAGCATCCAATGTGAAAACCAAACAACAAAACAGAGATTAAAATGCAAAATATCAAACATTAAAGCCAACATAACCTAATAAGCAGGGATAACAAGCATTAGTTCAATAGTTGTCTCTATCTTCTTGCATGAAGATTTTTCTTTGTCCTAGATTAGATCCCAAGACAATTTGGGATATTTTGTAAAATATTTTTGTATTAATACTTCATAATTCAAAGTATTGGGTGTGGATTTCTATACATTTGTAAAGTAATTTTGATCATAAACCTGAGGGTTATTATACCAATTTTTAAGTCAGCAGACTGGAGCAAGTAATAAAGAGATTGCATTACAAGATTTATGTGTAGAGCTATTACAATGAAGTATTTTTTTTGTCAATTTGTTATTCTCTTATGGTTTTCACAAACTTAAATGTTATCTAAAGTTGAATGAATTATCTAGAAATTTATCTCAGAATTTGTTTAAGTACACTATGTTTTCCACAATTAATCATTTACATGTTTTCTTCTAATATCTGGATCTAAGAATCCTTAATTTCTCTCCCATCCCATTTGACCTCTTTCACTTTCTTCATAATCCGGCCTAAGGAACCCTTAATTTCTCTTTGGATTCGATTGAAAACCACTTCACAATCCAGTCTTGAGATCTGAAGTAACTCTGTTATCTTTCCCGCTAGACATTGTTTGAAGAACTTGATCCAGTCATGTTTATCTGAAATTTGACCCCATAGCCCAATGGTAAAAAGACTACCCTTTCTCATCTAAGTAGGTGATACCACCACCAAATCTAAATCAAAACCCAACTACAATCATAACTAGCCTAAAATCAAATAACTAAACAAAGTTAAATAAAAAAAGAGAGAGCCTTCTCTGAGATTAGGAAGGCTAGATCCTAATCTCCAAAGTTGGTTTGTGGTTACCTCTATCATTTCTTTTTCTAACAACTTAGAAGAAATTTTGGAGTGATATCACAGACTTCTCCCTACAACTTGTGTTTGAGACCAACTTCGAAATAATTGAGAGAAAGGATTCACCTAGAGTATGCATCTAATTGAAATTTACCAAGATCTTGCATCTCACATTATATTATGCCTTGTACTTCATTTAGGGTAAACTTTGCATCTTGCAACAACTGTTCATCCAGTAACTTGAAGTATTAATCTCTATTGTGCATGTAATCAATTTTAAGTCACTTGTCTATCACTCAGATCTTAAAAAATCTAATCTTGCGATGCTTAATAAACTTACTTGGCGATCAATTTGAATTCAAGTTGCTAGTGCATTGAGTTGTATCTCTTGGACTTGTCGGTTCCCAACAAGTCTCTCATCATCTCATCCATAGGAACTATCCCCCTTAGCTTGCATTTAGGAGATAGCTTAAACGGAGAGGGCAGGGATCAGAGTGACGACCCATGCCCTAAACGTTGTCGCATAAGGTGTATAATTTGGGAAACAACATGGCCAATTTGTATATTGGATGGAAGAATGAGCTACCCACCAATGTGATGTTATCACTAATATTGTGCTTGGTGCCAACTTGTATATTGGATGGACGAACAATCTACCCACCAATGGGATGTTATCACCAGAATTATGTGAGGCACTAATTTTTATATTGGATGGAAGAACAATCTACCCACTAATGTGATGTTATCACTAATATTGTGCGAGGTGCCAACTTGTATATTGGATGGAAGAACGACGTACCCACCAATGGGACGTTATCACCAAGATTATGTGAGGTGCCAATTTTTATATTGGATGGAAGAATGATCTACCCACGAATATGATGTTATCACCAATATTATGTGAAGCTTGGACACCCCTTGGGATAGTTTTAATTCCCCCAAAAGTGGCATCATCCTCAACCTTTTTCGATGAGGTTTAAACCTACGACCTGATGGGAACTAAAGCCCACACAAACCAACTGCTCTACACTTCATATGTTAGGTGTAAATTATATTACTATAGTAATAAAAATAATCTATTAAGGTAATCTCCAAGCCAAACACCAAATCAGTGTATGAAACCCCCTTATTTGTGGGACATGGAAGCCACCTCCACACTGTAATTTGAATTATTATAGCTTACATCACCAAGTAAAAACGAAAAAAATGATATATTATCCAATCTGTTACAAAAATATAACAATGAATTCAACATTAAATGATATAAATTTTCTAATTGATCAAAAATATTTTTACATTAATTAAAAATACTTTTACAAACTTTAATGTTGGAAATACACACACACGCACACAACCTTATTGAGAAATTGGAAAATGAGTTTAAAATCTAATCTTAGCCACTATAATCATGATATAATAAATTCAAAATTAATTCTTTCATTTTGCATATTCAATCTTCATTCATGACTTTGTATAATACATAGTTTTCTCTTCATTTAAAATTTTCCCATGTTATTCATAACATTTTGATATATGTATTCAATGCAGTTGTCAATCTTAAATTTACTTGTAAATTGAACAAAGTTCCTCCATTTCATTGTTGGCTTTCTATGATAAAGCATTCATTTCCTCTCCATCAATTACAATGAATGGATTTGGACAACCTTCTTGTAACCACCTCCCACTCCCTTAAGCATTTCAGGTTATGGGCGATGTTACCTGTTTGACCCGATCTTCAAGGTTTCTTATGAAGATGGAGTTGCAAAAATATCATTGTTTAAGTCTGTGAAATTCAATTATGATACCACCTTTGCATTTATTTCGTCAAGATATTTCTGGAAATATAAATTTTATTGAAATCTCAATCCTAGATCAGAAGCTATGCTCATCAGAAATTTTGGCCTATTAAAAGAAGTTATGTTAGCACAAGGGAGCGACATAACCTCCACCTAGCCCATGTGACACTGCCACTCTAGCAACACAAGTTGCATGTGTACCATGTTTCCACGAGTTAGGTTTACAGGATGCGTTAAACATGGTTTTCTATGCAAGGTCAAGGTTGTCGACCATGGTGGAGCCCCCAAATCCACGTCATGTTGAATAAAAAAATATCCCAAATCCTCTATCCTCGCGTGAATTCCATGTTATTTTCAATGATCTGATGGTTCTCAAGCTCAATGGGCCCACCCTCAGCATATTCCTACTTCAAAATGGCTTCACTTACCCCCACTCTACTCATAATATTGGATATGTCTAATATTGATGGCCAATAAACATAGGGGTACAACCTCTAGCTACGTCACACCAGATCAACTCCTTCACTCATTAACCTACTTAACTCCTCAAGAAACTGACGGCCCAATAGCACGGTTCCCTTCTATAAGGTTCTATTGTTGTATCAAAACTTCTGCCATCGGATCAAGTCTTCTCATGTGAATAAACCATTAACATTTTGGGAGTTTGGTGGCCTGATGACAAGGTTACATTGGGTTGATTCCACTATCGAATCAACTTTTCTATCATCAGATCGTCACTTTTCACATAAACCGTTCAGAACATACTTGGGCCTAGTGCCCTGGTGGTCTGGGGGGCATAGTTCTAATGGCCATGGTTCCACCCTAGGCCCACCACCTCCTCATTAGAGAAATTTTGAGGTCAAAAATGGGTCTCCTAAGGAATATTATAAAGTAATAGTGAAAATAATAAAATAGTATTATATTACATCATCAAATTTTAGAGAGGAAAAAAAATTATTTTTTCAACTCGTATTTTCAACATATTTCCCTATAGTTTTACTCAAATTTCGAGCGAGAGCACTTATTGGATGCAAAATTTAATTCCGCATCCAAGGTGTACCCATGTTCCATACTTTAGATGGATCATTTTACACAAAAAAATGAGAAATACATGAAAAAACATGATTGCAATCACGTTTTTCATGTATTTCTCATTTTTCCTATAACAGGGTCCATTGAAAGTATGGAACATGGGTACTCCTTAGATGAGGAATTAAATTTTGCATCAATGAGTGCTCCCAGTTGAAATTTGAGTAAAATCGTAGGGAGATCAGTTGAAAATACGAGTTGAAAAAATAGTGTTTTTTTTTATGTTTTTAATTTCTTACTCCGAAAATTGTGAATCATCCCCCATGGTTGACATCATCATCTTGAATCCTATTAGTTCTTATAAAGTTGACTTTGGTTTTACATTTTTTTTTAGATCCATTTTTTACCTCAAAATTTCTTTAATGTTATTCAACTTTTGTGTGATCGATTGTTCGATTTTGACCACAGCGCAACGGACATCCATTTATATTAGGGGCATAATGAATCGAGTTTGACCATCATCCCTTCCCCACACCACTCTGTAGTGCACCATAAGCCCATTTCGCAGGTCCTTGAAACAAGAAGAGGGAAAAAGCCCCTTCCCAAGCTTCATTAAGTTTGTTAATATTTTCCATGGAATGATGTCCCAGTTCAACCCAATTCTATAGACCTATTGCACAGGTCGTTTAAATTCATATTCAGAAACATATATCTATTAATCACACAAATATGGAATACACAAAACTACATAACTTCACAAGGACAATTACAATCTATCCTCATACATCACAATTTCAATGAACAAGCCGATATATTTATTCAAAGCCATTAATGTCAAGCAATATAGAGAGAGATAGCATGAACTCATGGATTATCATATTATTTATGAACTAGTATTCATCAACACAAACAAGGTAATTCATTCAACTCATAGCATACATGCTAACCTACAACTCATGAGTATGGTAGCGAATTGTTTAGTGAATGAATTCATTAAACCATAGATGTATAAGTTAGCTTGTAAAACTTGAGCACATAGTGAAATTTAGGCATTTACTTATGAATATATAGAACCATGCATTAATCATAAGCACAAGTAAGAATATCATAGTTCATAATTCCACTATGTAAAAACATTTATACTTATTTTCGTATGTTAATATGATTGGAATTTAAAGGAGGGACTTCCACTCTCCACCCAACCATAAGCTAGCTACACCATAGCTTCCTTACATCTAATGACCTCCAAGTTGGATCCAAAGTCTGAGGGGATGCTTGCTAAAGGAAAATTCACACCAAATCTTGGTAGACACTCAAGAGATGGATTCCACTGTCGAGGTGGTTTATCAATTTCCCTCTAGAAGTAAGAACCGCGGTGATTCACTTACTCCTTTAAGTTCATACACAATGATTCACCTATGGTACAAATGGGGAATTTCTCAATACAAAAAGTTGAATCCACTATCTAGGTGGTTTATTAATTGTCTTTTCAGCAAGCACCACAAGGGTCTGTAGTCCATTGTCCAGGTGGTTTATCATATCTTCAGTTGCAACCACCTACCTTTCAACCTCTTAAAGGTTCTCACACTTAGGAAGTTGTTACTTATCATTAGCCTGATCCCTGAGGCGCGTTATAAAGATAGGGTTAGAAAAAACCCTCTTTTTTTCAAGTATGTATAATTAACTTATGATATCACCATTATGTTCAAATCATCAAAATCTTTCTAGTTATACCAACTTTACTTTAATATGATTCTCATATCAAAAGTAACACTCAATTAAAGTTCAACCGGTTAAAAGAGGCAATGTCATTATAATGACCATGTGGTGCCCCTGTGGCCTCCACGCGGCTGTAATTGGTGGGTCTAACTATTACGTCCATTTCATGCCGCTATAGGTTATAACCGCCAACTACACTCGACGTCAATAAAGGAGGAGGCAGTGAGTGACGAGCAATGGTAAGGTTCCAAGATGGAACCACAACTCAGGTTGGCTTACCTCCCCAAGCGTGCTCACATGAGATATATTGTGTGATGATCAACACAAAGAGCAGTGAGTGGTGGGTAATGTTCTAACGCTCCAGCTTCTAGCTGGACCCCACCCTTAGACATTACGCTGATATTTAACCTTTTTCTAGCTAGCTTTATCAACCCTCGCCTACTCCTCAAACTTTATCACTATAGATGATGGTTTATAATCGGTGCCTATTCACGCGACACGGTTCCATTGTAGTGTGGTTCCACTAGCACCCACTCGGTTTCATCTCTGTCAAAATATCAATGAAGTTACACTCTTCCACTACCTGTTAGTCCTGGCAGCATGCACATTCATGAACTAAAATAACCTAGGCTAGGTTTATAAAGAACAAAAAGGTGACCACTCAGTGCCCAACCCTCTACAACCTTAAGGCAACTTATGTCCCAAGGGCTTGATACCTAAATTATCATTTTCAACAAATTAACCAGTGTAAGGACATGTTAAGCTAGGTATACCCATGAGTCTAGAAATTAATTGATTTATTCAATATAACACATAATTTCTCATTCCCCCTGCACGTAATAATGAATAACATATTTCAGGCATACTTTAAAATGCATGAGCACACATGACATTGTTTTAATTAGGAACATAACAATGAAACTCGTAGCTCAAGCATTCATTTACACTTACAAACCCATAAGGACTTGCACCATTCACAATGTAACAAGATTCATCGTAGTCCATAAGACAATATACGAAGTGTGCAATTTGTTGTAACATTATTTGATTTTGATAAGTTAGCATATTAGTCAAAAATAATTTTAAAATGTTAAGTTAGGATATGGATGCAAAAGAAAGAAAAGTTAAAATGTTAAGCCAATTTAATGTTTTATATGCATCCATATCAATAAAATGATAGGTGTTAGCTGCCCTAAACAAAGAAGGCAAAAGAAAAATAAAATTTTAGGGAAGAAAAAAGAAAAGAATGGCTTCATTTCATATTTTTATAAATGCATGGGCTGCTAGTCAAAATGCACCACATTGGAAAAAGTCAAATTATGTTAATATACAATTAGTTCCTTAATCAGGATTAATTCTTTGATTTAAAAAACTTTGGCATTTCAATTATATTGTAACGCACAAGTTTTATTTGACCTCACCGAGCAACCATCACGTCACATTAACACTCTGCCACCTCTCACCTCATCTGCACCCATCTCCCAAGATCCAACAGCCCATATAGCATTTCGGCCCCCCCTCACTATTTGAACTTTACCATCGGTCGGGGGGGAGGAGGGTCTGAAATGGGCAGTATTTGAAACCATGCCTGCCCCTACATGTCAACACTACATCATTTCAGAAACCCCTTGGGCGAAATCGTTAACTGCATTCTCCCCCTCTAAAAAGCAGTTTCTCTGCCTCCCAATACCACTCTTCTACCCATTGCGCTCCCACCACTCACCTTCCACCATGTCATTTTCCTGTTGATTCTGCCAATCACATCTGCTCCCTCCATAACTAAGCTGCTAAATAATTAAATCATTTAGAAGTTAATCCAAAGACCCGTGCCACCCTCAACAAAAAAACCAGATTGTTATATAATTCTCGCTTTCACTCATTGATCGGTTACTGAATTCATACACTGCACTTTTATTGCTCTATTACAAGTTTGTTGGACCAAACTCTGATATTTTCACCCACCAGTGACACTATCTGCTCACTTGTTTTCAGCCTATTACCTCTGTTCTTGTCCTCAAATCCTAAGTCCCCTCTATGTATTGTAGCCTGTAATCCAGTTTTCCTTACTACCCTTAGCCGTATTCGAAGATGCCTCCAAAGGACAAGGGACCAGAAGAACTTGTCAATCCTCTAACCTATCCTCCCATTGATTTTCACCACATCCCTTTGGCTGACAGAGACCATAAAACCATGAAACGCTTTGCGAAATTGACCTTTTTGAGATGTTTTGTTGGCTCGAGGACAAATACATAGACAAATCCAATGACATTCAGCTGTGGGAATCCAATTTACCCCATTACATTTTCCCCTGTACCCACAACACCCCAGAATTTGTTAGGAAGTGTCATGCGTGTTATTTGCCAAGCCAAAGAGCCATAATTTCCCCCACTAGAGAAATTTTGTTTACTATCACTCCTCAAGTCATAGACCAGATGATGCAAGCCCCCACAGTAGAGAATGCCACCCCCTTTTCCTATGAATCACTTGTTGAATTCTACCAGAAATTGGAATTTTCTAAGAGGGCCAAAACCCTTGAATTTTTCTTGACAGAAGATGCCCCATTGCCAAAGAAAAATCCTCCATATCCCTCCTCTATTTTCCCTATGAGAGCCAAGTAAATTATCACAATCATCTCTTACCTCCTTGGCTACCACTCAGATCAGTGGGAAGATGAGGCCATCATAGGATTTTTGCCCATTTTCTCTACTGATTCTAAGCCCTCCATCATGTTTAACTTTAGCCAATTTCTTGTAGATTCAATTCATAAGTAGTTTATCAAATTCCAAACTGGGGAGGTGTTCAATTATACTTTTGTGTTAGTCTATATGTTCTTATATTTTCAGGGAGACAACATCAAGCTTGCTTTACAAAAGCTGGATGCAGAAGGGTACAAGTAGTCAGTCATCTTTTGGACTACTTTGGTGACGGAGGAACAAAAGGAATACAAATACAAATAGTTTGTAGAGATGTTTGTGCATCTAGCAATCATTCTTTTAAGCAGTAGAACAAAACCGAGGATCAATGAGGAAATTAGAAAGGTGTTGCTGCTATCAAACCAAGTTCAGGGGATTGGTACCTCTATCAAAATTATACAGAATTGAGAATATTTGGGTGTGCGATTGCCCCTTACAAGCTTCCAAAATTCCTCCCAATGAGGATTTTTGATCTAGAGTACATAAGATAGATGCTTAATATGGATGAGATTCACTTTGTAGCTGCCAAGAAGAAGTCCCAATTCAAAATTAAAACACAGATAGGGCCTTTCATTTGCAACAGTAGGGAAGCAGGGGAAGACACAGATAAGATACTAAAAGAAATTTAGTTCGACCTTAATTTCACCTGGTCATATGATCCATTGGGGGTCATTTCTAAATTAAGAGTGGAAAACAAATCCAGTGCATATTTTCACGCAGCTAGACCAAAGATAGATAAGTATAAAGACCAGCTAGAATGGGTTGAGAACACCCTACAAGTAGCAGAAGAGCAGTTGATATCATCCTCCCTAGTACATACTCCAACCATGCAGGAGAAAACAACTAAGAGAATCAGAGAAGAACAGTCCCCTTCAAGGACTGAAATTTTCAGTGAAGGATTCAAAATTATGTATAAGAAGAAGGCCAAGCTTAGTTCCAAACTAAGTCTCAGCAAGGATTCAGAGCAGGAGAACATTATCACCACTAATGAGCCACTTGTTTCCTCATTAGTGGGTGATCACACCACACTATTTCCCACTACCTCCACGGCTTCACAAGATCAGCAGCAAATGTAGACTTACACATCTACTACAGGGGAGATAGAGAAAAGTATAATGGACATTTTTAAGGAGATAAAAGTAAGGAATGAGGCATTGAATATTAACACCTACAATCAGTTCTAGAAGCATACTTTTGGTTCTCAAAGAAGGTTGTTGTCAGCTTCAAAGAAAGGTAAAATGTAAATGGCATTCCTCCAGGCACAAGTTCCCCAGCCCAAGGCAGCATCAAAGTATAAGAAGACAACATTTCAGTTTGATGTAAAAGGCATACATCCCATTGACCAAATGGAGATGCAAAAGCAGACTGGGGAAATGATTTTTTCCACTGTCACTAACGCTGCTATGAGTTTGTCTAAACTGCAGGTTACATTACCCAATGTTCAATCACAACTAAAGATGGAGAAGGTCTATGCACTTGCCAAAAACATGAGGATCAAAACTCTGGAGGACTTGGTGATCAAAGTGGGTTATGACCCTACAAACATCAATGTTGCAGAAGATCTTGTAAAGAAAAAGAATTTAGACATAGCATCATTAAGGAAGTAGTTGAAATTACCAGCTACAGAAGATCCTCTAGGCAAGTATATTGAAAAAACAAAGACATAAAGGCAGACATGATGAAGCTCATCATGGAGCGTAGTGCACAGTTGAAGCAAATGGAGACAGAGATGGGAAAGATTATTAAAGAAAAGGAGAAAGCTACCAAAATGATTGTTGTCCCTTTGGAAGAACTCCCTATCACAACCATTCCTACAGTCACATATTCTACAAAAAGCACAGGGGATGTTGCAGATTAGTTGGAAAAAATAGTACAGAACATGTCTCTCCAGACTGAAGAGATCAAAATGTTGCAGGCTCAAGTCAATACTCTACAAGACCATCAAACAAAGACTGATATTTTTCATGCAGCAAAGCTACAGAGAGCTCAAAATCAGATAGAGATATGGAAGAAGTCCATAGTTGAGTCCTCTATTGGCTACACACTAGCCCATGTTAAATAAATCATATGGAATAATATCATTGGAGAAATAGATGAAATATGGCCATGTATCTAGATTATATTCGAGCAAAAGGAATTGATGGAGAAAGCGAAGCAAACCATTTCCACCATCAATGCTGAATTAGGAGAAATGCATGCTAGAGCCAACAACACCATAAAGCTCCTCAATTCCAAAAACAGATATGATTTGGATGATCTAGGAGTAGATGACATAACAAAAACCATCTTGGAAGTAAAGAAAGTACTAACAAAGAAGAAATTGGTTGTACAGCTGACAGAGAAATGTCCCACTCTGGAGGTAGCAGTTAACAGGGTTTTCACTAGAATAGATGCATTGAGCAAGAAAGGTATGTCTTCTCTATTTGTGATCAATGACAAATTAATGACCAGGGAATATTACAAGAATAAGCTTCAAGACATTGCAAAGGATACAACTAAGTCTTCCCACATCAAAGGTACTATGACAAGGAGATATTTTTATGAAGTTATCAACAACATAAGTTTTATCCAACACGAGATAAACACATTTTTGCAGTAAAACCCACTTTTGCTTGGTATACTAAGGTAGATGAGATCTACCACAAGGTAACAAAGATTGTTATTCTAGATGAAGAGCAATGGGATAAGTTGTGTGAATTACAGGAGTAAAAAGACAAGTCAGCTTCACCATCGCAGCACCCGAATAGTGGCCACTCAACAATTGTTCTCCTCCAAAGCAAGGCCAAATGTCCAAATCACTTCACCAGATTCAATCCTTTTGATCACATTATTTCTTTTCTGTTAGTTCAAAGTCAATAATAGAATGTCATGTCACTAAGGCATTAATTTTAATCTTTTTGCAAATTTTATTTAAATACTTCATTCAATCGAAATATTAAGGTTGAACCCTTGAACAAGTTATCAAGCAAATTTGTACTAAGTTGGAGCATTTTTGAGATAATAAAAGGTTTTGGATTTGCCTCATATGGCCTGTCTCTCAGTGAGTTGTATTTCATCTTGTTTATTCATTATCTCTTCTTCATATAAATTAAGTCTTTTGCAGTTATCCAATTTAAAATTTAATTGAATTTCAATTTCATTTTGGATCCTCTGTGAAGTTGTAATTTAAATAAGAGATAAATTTACATAAATATTTGTTATTGTAAATTCCTCTTTGAATATAAATTGCACTAGATCTCTGTGATATTTTGATTATATTTTGTTGATTAAGAAAATATTGTTTTCTTAATTTCTATATTCTACTTCTCCATCCCACAAAATCAAAATAACCATGTGCATTTAAAGAACAACCTTTTATTTTATTAAGAATCTATCTAAGTTTAAAGCACCTGTTTATAAATAGTTCATTGGTCATCCAATCATTTAAAACAAAAAAACATTATAGATGCTTTGGCATAACTAATTGACCTTAGGTTATCTCAAAGGACAACACAATTATTTGTGTATTCAAAGACAATTGACAACTGAAGGAGGGACTTAAAATCTCCACCCAACCATAGGCTAGCTGCACTAAAGTCTTTCTCGTAGCTAACCACCCCCGAGCCATATCCAAAGTTTGAGGGGATGCATATCTAGGGAAATTCACACCCAAGGCTTAATCACATAACCAGGAAAAGGAGCCCATTGTCCAACTGGTTTATTAACCACTCCTCAGTAGTAAGCACCATAATGAATCACTTTCTCTCTATGTTAAAACACATTGCTTCTCTGATCAAATGGGTTATATCTCAGTTCCAAGAGATGAAACCAACTGATTTTGGTGGCTCATTAGCTGCCTATTCATGGAAAGCACCACAGGTGTCTATAATTCACTGTCCAGGTGGTTTATCAACCTCACGAAAAGCACCAAAATTACTCATATTTCCCTATCCCTATGGTTCATTAGCAAGGAAATAAGCACCATGTGGTTTATCAACCTCACAGAAAGCACCATAGTGATCTGGTTCCTCCATCGATTTTCCCATTGATCCTCTGGGCTTAAACACATTGTCCAATGGCTTCCATACATGAAATGATGGGAATATCACCCCTAGATTCTAAGCATTGGTTCTCAAGTAGTCCAGTCTCATAAAGTTGTTTCTTTGATTGTAAGCACTTCCTTGATTTTATTTCCAAGGTGGCCTCATCTCCTCACATGTTCATGAATGCTTGCTTCAATTCTCCGGTTCTTTAGCCATTCATTTACTCCCCAACAATCTTGCTCTCCCCAACCCACTACAACAAGACCTCTTTCTCTTCCTTCGCACCTCTAGCCTTTTATCCAACAACCTCCTCTCTCTCTTTGTCATATTCCCCAAGGAAAAGGGGGAGTATGGTGTTGTCCTTCAATAAGGCTGCCCACTCCACAACTTCATTATCTATTAGTGTAGGTCAACTCCTAGTTAGACTATAGTCATGGTAATTAAGGGAGGTTGGTATGGGCCCACTCACATCATGCCATAAGAAATCCATCAAGCATGCAACAGACCCTCAACATGCACACAATTGCCTTCGACAAGCCTTCCCCTCAGAGCTTTGGATCTGTATGTTCCTCCCTTTAGCTAGTCATTGGTTTATTTTCCTCATAGATTTACATGTGTCTATAATTCACATAGTTGTATATACATACACAAGTTGCTCTGAAAAATGGTTGTTATGGACCCCACCCCCTTAAAGGAATATTGTCCTGGTTGTTCTATAAACAAAACACATAAATTAACCACTGAGATTTATATTTACGACTCTTACATTTATTTACATAGTAAACAAAAATGGGTCTACCTTTGATCCAAGATGCACAGTGGTTCTAGTTGGAACTCTCCCTCAAGTTCCACCTGTATCATAAACCAATCAACAAAATGATTAGTATCACATACAAGATTCTTAAGTAAAGAGATATGAAAAACATCATGTGCTTTCACTGTGGGTGGTAAGGCCAAACTATAAGCAACTGGCCCCACTCTCTCCAAAATCTGAAAGGGTCCACAAAATGTGGGTACAACTTAGACTCCACTTTTAGTGAGCTCTTCCTTGGTCTGATGCAAATATACACATTCTCTCCCACTTGAAATTCACTGTGCACTCTCTATTGATCCGCATAACTCTTTTTCCTATCATGGGCTACCTTCAATTTATGCCTGGTATTGAGCACTTCCTGCTCCATTTCCTTCAACATGTCCAACCTAAGGACCACCATGTTCAGTGGGTCATCCTAGCTAATAAGAGTGCTACATTTTTGCCATACAAAACCTCGAAAGGGGTCATCTTTAGCAACTCTTGCTACCCATTGTTGTAGGTAAATTAAACTAGTGGCAGCAATTGTTCGAACCTCTTTCATTGACGTGTGACATACATCATCATCATGTCCCATAAAATTGTGTTTTCTCTCTCAACTTGTCCATCAGTTTTAGGATAATATGTTGTACTAAAAGCTAGATGGGTTCCAAAATCAACAAATAATGCCTTCCAAAATTTTGTAATAAACTTGGCATCATGATATGAAATGATCTTCTTGGATATGTTGTGTAATCAGAATGTTTCCTTCATGAAAATATGAACTATGTCAATGGCCTTGTGAGTGGACTTGACAACTATGAGAGGAGTTTCCTTACTCAATATAAACCACCACCATAATGGCATCATGCTACATAGATGTTCTTGGCAATCCTGTGATGAAGTCCATAGATATGACTTCCCACTTCCACTTGGGAATGGAGATTGATTGTAAAAATCTCGCTAGGTGTCTAGTTCCACTTTTACTTGTTGACATTCCAAGCACCTAGCAATGTATTCAACAACTTCCCTTTTCATACCTAGCTAGTAATGTGTTTTCTTTATGGATGTTATCATTTTCTAACAACCAGGATGTCCTGAGTAAGGTATTTTGTGAATCTCATCCAAGATTAGCTCATTCAAGTTGCACATACAAGGTACATACCAACTATCCTTGAATTTAAACATCCCATCCTCTATGAGTGCATAATTATTACCAAATGTCCCTTTTGGGTCCTTTTGCAAGCAATATTCACACGCTGAATGTGATCATTTTGTATCAATGCTTCCTTGATTTTTTATCTGATATTAGATTCACAAGTGCTCATGGCTACCAAGTGAGCCACTCACAAACTTATACTAAGTGCAAATGCTACATTGTTTTCCTTTACCTCAATGTGGCTTGTCTCAAAGTCTAATTCACTTATCAATGCCAACCCTCTGGCTTGTCTATCATTTAACATGGTGTTGTAGTGAAAACACAACACCCCCATTTTATTCTATCATAATAGACACGGGGACCCTTTTTGAATTGTATGTAGATTTTGAGTGCGATTGTTTTATTTCAAGTCTAATTTTCTTCTTATTTACACTTGTTTTGCTTTTATAGTTTACCTAATTTTGATTAATTTTGTTTGTGAATAAACTCTGTAAATATTTTTTTTTAATATATTAATTAATTAGATTAATGAATAAAATAGCCTCTGAGACCAAGATGTGTGCATAGGCTTTAAGCCTTATCATTAAACAAGTGGTTATAATATGTTGAAGCTTTGACATCAGAGGAACCCTTTTAGAATTCCTCGATGTCAAAACCCTGATTCATAATACAATGGCTTAACCCCTTTTAATAAACATACAAATATAAACTTTGAACCATATGAAAAATGGCTTTAATAGAAACAAACGAATATAGGTTTCGATGATATATTGTAGAGTGGCTGAGGTATTATAAAGGACCCACATACCACGTAACCCTCCTTCGCTCCCTTATATGGGAGAATCCCTCATATCAGAGTTTTGTTATGTGTCACCTCTTAAAATTTCCTATATGCCAATGTTCTAATATCCATGTCGCTCTAATTTCCGATATGCCAATGCTCTGATATCCATGTTGCTATGATTTCTGATATGCCAATCCCTCTTATCTTTGATATCTGATATTCATATCTCCCTCATCACCAATATCCAAATGTGCCTCCGACCTCAGACTTCCAATATCTACCAGGCTCCGATATCCAGACTTGATATACATATTAATAATGGTCTATTCAGAATATCGTGTCCGCCTATATATTAGAACTTTTAAATGGTTACAATTGTAAAACCTCCAATATCAAATCTCCGATATAATGGACCCGATAAAGCTCTTAAAGGGTGTTGAATATGATATCGCATCCGCTCCATATCAGAGCAACCCAATATTGCAAATATTTTGTGTTGTCTCATTTTAAAAGCTTGGATGAGCTTACCTCCAATACCACTTGGCTCTTTCCACTTGTCGCTTCCATATGGGGCCATTGTTATAATAATCGAAAAGTCTATTTTCAACGCTTTCGCAGGAAGTTTGTGTGTTTAGATTTCAATTCGATTTTCAGCTAAATTTAATAATAGAACTAATAAGATCTGATTGGTTGATATAGGGATGAAACCAGAGTCGATAAGGAGGAAGTATCAACTCGATCCATGATTTCCCAAGACTCTTTTCCATGTGACATAACACAATTCTAAACTGGAAATATTGTTGTAACAAAGACTAAAAAATGCCATCACCGTGAGCAACAAATCAACCCTTTGACTAAAGAACAACACTTCGTTGCAACGATTTCCTAAATTTGGCATGTATTCAACTAAACAATATGTTTTCGGCTTGCTGAATAAAGCCTCCAAATTCGGTTTTTGAGGATATAAGGGGGGGGGTGGGGGGGCTTGTATAAATACCCCTGATTTGATTCGGGGGGGGGGGGGTGGGGGGGTGTGTGTCACGATCCACTCAAGGGAGATTCACTGTAGTTGTTCAATTTGTGCAATAGCATTATTGTTATGTATAGAAAGGTCGATTATAGAGAAAATAGAGGGGCTTTGTTCTCATTTCTTAGCACTATTGCAGGCAATGCGATTATGGGTCTGAGCTGCTCCAGGACTGCACATTTATAATGTAAAATTTGACATGGTTTAATTAATTCTTATTTTTGTATACTATTACCACAATGCAGGATTATTGTCTCACTGTTAAAGTTTCATTTTTGGTTCTGATCTTTATTCTAAACAATATTATGTTTCTTTGATATTATGCACTATTGTTGTGTCATTGACATTTTGTTGTTGAAGGTTTGTTAAATCTATCTGTGCAAGGTAAAATGAAATCGAAACCAATCTTACTTCGTTGAAGTATTCCTGTGATGATTGATAACTATTTATTATTCATTTGCATGCTTATTTTTTTTCACTTGTAGTAGTTAATGTGAACTACTTCCTTTAATTAATACAAAATCACATGATGAATTATACCATTCCTTCCCCCTATTTTAGTTAACTTGCTCTCGAATTAGGAGAGGGTTATCCCATTCTATTTCGAGATAGGTTTTTCATGTTTTAAATTGGTTATGCATTTACATATTATATTGCATCAAGTCCTCTCTTAAAGGGGAAAATAAATCATTTAATTGTGGTTTGATCAACCTTTTAAATTGATCAATCCTTTGTGTCAATTTTCTTCTTTAACCCACATCTTAAAGATTGATACAAAGGAAATGTAACTTGACGTAATATAGGTGTAAAAAGATTAATTATTAGTTTAGGTTATATTATTTTTAGATTAGTCTCAGATGACAGGGTAACTGGACCCATAACTAGTTGGAACCACCATCTTCAACGAAAAAGGAGCTGCTTTAAGTTCCCTACACGGTGGTCTCCCCTAATGTTGGTGGAGGACATTTTTTCCGATCAACATTTTTGGCGCTAAGAGGACCAACATCTGCTTGGTTTCTTTAGAGATCTTTTGTTTTTAAAGTTTTATTTGATTTCAGTGGTTCCTCTTAAGATACCACTTTGGAGTTTCTTTACTGGACTTCCACGAACTTCGACTCCAATTCAAGTAGCCAAACTCTTGTCAAAGAAGAAGTTTAATGGTGAGAACAATGCCTCTACTTATGAACATGTTTATCAATTTATTTTAAATTGTAATCATTATGATCTTGATGAAGGTATCATGTGTAGGTTATTTACCCTTAATTTGGTAGGAAGAGCAAAAGACTAGTGCAAAGCCCTACTAATTGCTTCCATACGCACTTAGGATGCTTTTGTAATTCTTTTCTTACACATTTTTCAGGATTACAACTTCGAAAGGGTAAGTGATGAATTGGATAATCTTTGTTGTTTTGAAGGTGAATCATTAGATAACTTTCGTTATAAGGAGAGCTTCTGCGTAAATCACATAAGAAAGATTTCTGCCAACGCGTTTCGAACCAACCAATGTGGTTCATCGTCAGGACAAGTTGAAAATACAGATCTAGCTCAGCGTTATAAATAGTCCAGGCAGAGACTCCAGCGGCTAAAAAACTCTAACGGCTACTTAATCATTCAAGAACCCTAGTCAAACTTCCTCTAATTAAATTAATAATAAAAT
>APFE031310546.1:28974-40695 GCA_000404065.3 Pinus taeda
GCTAGATCTGTATTTTCAACTTGTCCTGACGATGAACCACATTGGTTGGTTCGAAACGCGTTGGCAGAAATCTTTCTTATGTGATTTACGCAGAAGCTCTCCTTATAACTATGACAAATCACAGAAGTCTCAATTCTACAAAGATAACTTTCGTATTAGATTAAAATTAATTTGTTCTCAATTTCAACCCGATGATATGCCTCGAAAATTTCAATTAAGAGGATGGTTTGATAAATTAATTTATTTTCCTTCCATTCCTAATCCATATGAAATAGTTCCAAGCTTTAGTGAATTGTTTTCAACTTCTATTAACATGACTGAAAACTCTGACATGGTGAAACATGTTAATTACGATGAAATAGCTGCAACTATATATGATAGATTTCTCCATTTAATTCATACTTCTTATAGTGTTAATGATAATTCAGACTCACTTTCACATGTTACTGAATTGCAACCAACTTGGAACAAGTTGATAGTTGTTTGCAAGAATATCACATCGACAAATTTGAGGAATCAATGATCTCGAAATCAGAAAATCAGCATATAGCTCAAATACCAATCATTGAATCTGAAAATTCTGATTTTTGTTATAATGACAACTTGCCAAATTCAAGACAGCAACAAAGTATGATCAGCAAAGAATCTGAAATCAACAACAAAGAATACACAAAGGAATCTGCTCATAGAGATCTTTTTAGGTTCATTATCTCAAACTCTCATTTCATCTTTATCCTGATATTTTTAGAAATTCAATTCCTATTCATATTAATGATATCCCAGAAATCAAAGAACTTGTTACACTTGAATTGTCAGTGGATTGTTGTAAGGATAAAGAAATATTCAATGATCATTCTTTCAATCTTAGAAAAAATGTGCCCATTTCTTCTTCTTGTTTTGATATGTGTCATGAGAATGCTAAAAAAATTAAGGAAAGTTGTGAAGTCATTTATGATGAATACGTTGATAATGAGGATTTTGATTCATCTCATTCTTCATTAAATCCTCATGGTCCAAGTAAAATTATATTTGAAAACGAAAAAATCTTTAATTTAAAAATTATCCCAATAATTTCTCATTTTCAAACTTTTAACCATTATAATGATTTCACTAATCAAGGACCCATCTCGATCTATGATTTTGTTGATGATCACATTACCTTTTCTATTCTTGATCCGTTATGCCATGCACAATATGACGTCAATAACTATTCCAATTGCATTTTGGCTAATTCTTATAAAAAATAAATATTTTCAAACATGTCTCAATTGTGGTGTAACAATAATTATAATATAAGTAGTTATTGGATAGATTTGTATTCTTCTTTTATTTTTCAACCCATTGATATTCTATGTTGGTATGTTTAAATGATTGATATTGCACACGTACGAGATACATTAATAGAAAAGGATAAAGTTGAAATTCAGAGCTTTATTTCTGAACTCAAGAGTCATTACTCTTCCAATTTTTTCTAATTTTCAGCTCATATCATTTTTCTTCTCCTTCTCAAAGGCATTGCCAACAAAAATTTGTACTCGAGTGTGTACCTTTACAACATGACCAGCCATCTAACACAATTGATGACCTTTCATCATATGTACATAAAACTGACAATTTGATGTAAGTCATTGCATTTAAAAGAATATTTTCTGACTTGTTATTGATCCAAGTGGGTCCAGAGACACGCACAGGACAAAGAGGGCTTATGGAAGCTCAAAATGCAAAGTGATCATAACGATTTTGAACCAGGACCAAAGCGTAGATCTCGTCGTCTGGATCGCGGTGGTGTGAACAGTTTGTCAAAGCAAGTCTGTATGCGAAAGTTAGGAGCAGTCAAAGTTCAAGTTGACTTTGGTGACTATGCAGGCTTAAGAAGGCCGCAATTTGGAAAAAATCTGGCCACCGGATTCTGGCCAACCTAGGCCAAATTCCGAGCAAATTTGTGGCCTGATTAATTTGTCTCCTTCAGTCATTTCCCAAATTTTCATAAATGGTCAATTTGTTATTAAATAAAACAACATATATATATATATATTATTATTATAGATAGAGAGAGAGAGTCGGAGAGATAAGAGAGAGATGAGAGGAGAATGATGTGCGGGCCACCACCCCCGCACCCCATATCTACATAACAAAAAAAAAAAATATTTGTTATCAAGGCGATGGGCCATGACCCTCGCCGGCCCAAGCACAACCTTAACAAAATTTAATTAAAAGTGGCTCGATGGCCATCACCCCGTCGAGCCCTCCAACCAACACCACAACCATATTAAAACATTTATTTATAGGGTGGGCGGGCCACCCCAGTGGACCCGGCCCACACCCCCAAAACCCGCAACATTCAATGTACGCCATGTTAAAAAGTAGTGGCCAGTTGGAGTCGAACCCACGGCCGGTAGGAGGGCCAACCCTGCCCATGCAACGGCCTCATATAACGCAACCCATATCACATAAAACAACGCGCCATCAAATAGTTCAATACGCCATCCCAACTTTAATGCATGACTGCGGACGATTATGGGGCGGGCCGCCCAATGCAAACCCAACCCCCCTACGAAAAAGTATTTATATGAAGTTGTTAAAACAGAAGGGTATTAAAAGGGAGGGGTTGAGATTTGACCACCCAACCTCCTCCTTATAATTCGGACCTCATACCAATCCGCCTAAATGGCGTTTCTTGTTTAACCCACCACCAAAAATTTATATAAACCTTCATTTCACCAGTGCACCTAGGCAGCATGGAGGAACCAGGAGCAGGCACGGAAATCGAGGTGAATTTTTAATTAATTTATTTGCAAGTGGAACCATGACTGAGCAAAATTTCCAAGAGGATGAAATTTTTGCAGTGTCCGAATTAGACAAACTTTATGTCGATCTTACACCTCTCAACAACACGAACCCGATGGCGTAGTCAGTTTCCTGATCTGAGCAACAGATTTGCAGAGGACCCGAAGGAGGGAATCTTTAAGGAATCTAGGGAGAATCTAAAAGATTCATTAAGCCCCAAAATTCCACTTTCTTAGAATTCAAAAATTTGACAGTTGATTTTGCACTATTCGATGCCACAAATCTGATGGTGTGTTCAGATTTTCCATTTGCTCATTTCATTTTTCTGCCACTTTTCTAAGTGGAGTGCATGTGTCAATATTCATGTGTGAGCAGCCATTCCATGAGATGCGACGCCGCAAGATTGATGGTGCGAACAGCTTCAACAGTTTGACATCCTTTTCTTCAGACGATCCTTGGATGTGAGGTATATGCAATGTGTTCATGTACTTATTTTCGCTATGCATTGCGCTGCACAGATCCCTGTTGATGTTTGATGTGGGATCTTGTTTTCATACTTGTTTCATGATTCCTGCTTGATGTGGCACGAAATCATCTATCTGATGTACTTATTGTCATGATTCCTCGTGTTTTGTTTGAGAGCCCTTTGTTGTTATGTTGATTAGATGCTCATGTGTTGCCATGTATGATTTCATTGAAATCTCGTTTATGCCATGTTGGCGGGATGTTCATTATCATCATGCATGAGTTTGTGTTATACTGATAGGAGTCCTTTTTTACTGAAAGTTCCTGTAGTGGAATATCTCTTGGAACCACTCTTGCGTGAGGGCAATTTCCTTGTATGATAGCGACGTCACCTCTTATGTACATCATCACTTTTGACAGCACTTAATGCAGCGGTCTACACCATCTTGACACCGACGCCCGGAGACGTAGTCCCTCTTGGACGAACTTTGTTATCAATGTCTTTGAGTTTTATGTTGCTGATGATTATCATGCTCCTCTTATTTATAACATGTAGATGTATTCATTTATGTTCTTTTAAAAATGCAATTTAACACATCACGAAAGTAAAAAGTCTTGGAAGGGTCCTTTGTCACACCCGGACCCGGATCAGTTATCCTCTTCTTCAGATCACTTTCAATCTCTAACTAATATCCATCCATATTTTTATGATCCCATCAAGATACGGTTGGAAGAAAATATCCAAGAGAGGGTGAATGTAAATAAGTAACTTCTTGTACATACATTAACAATAGTTCTACATAATGTTTTCAGTTTTATTTATTTTGGTTTAAGTAGATTTATACTTTTGTTACTAATGTTTGATGCATATATTCATGCAGAAAATAAGATGTTTGAATGGCTACATTGGAAGTATGATTTCACTTAGTCTTAGTCTACTTTTTAGATTAAGGTTAGGACTAGTTTAGAAATGAGTTTAAATTGAATAAGAAGATGATTTTGAACTTTGATTAATACATGGGAGAAAATGAAGATTCATCAAGTAAAGTTATGATCAAATTATTCCAAGTACAAATTTATATGTTCATCCTCATCTGGTTTGAGTTTTATTTCAGCTTTTCTTTTTCTTTTTTAATCATTACTCCTTTCTTATATTTTGTTGTTTTTCTTGCAGGTTCCCATGGGTTTGATTTGTAGATTCAACTTCGCTGACAACTAACATTTTGGAAGAACAATCATCATATGACATTAGGGAGTTTTCTATTTTTCTAATTTTGTGTACATTTTGAAATTGATTGTCAGTATTATTCTTAAAATTGAATCTATAAAGACTCGCAAACCATCTTCAAGCAAGATTTGCAAAAGTCAGAAAAATCCCGTCAATCATACAACAATAACTCTAAACCAATAATTATGCTTTGAAACAAAAGAGTTTTATTAACAAATCATCCTACAAGATAAAATCAACATAATCTCATTTTTATGTTAATCTTAATATTATCTTGTGAAATGTATCTCAAGGTCCATTCTCTCAATTGTCTTCTTTTTTATTTGATAAGCATTTTAGGCTTAGTTGGATTGTCTTTTCATTTCATTTCACAATAAAATGGAGTAATGTTTTCTCTTCCAATTTGGAATAATCATTGGGCGAGTCCATTTTTATGCTCTAATTTATTAACGGAACCTAATCTCTAAGGATCACTTCAATGAAGAGGATTTCATTTATGTTCATTTTTATCTTTCCTAACCAGGTAAAGTCCCTGGTTTTTGTTCTTCGAGTTTAAATATTTTCGTTATTTGTTAATGAACTATCTTTAACGAAAGTAAAACAAATTTAACAACAGTTACTTAAGGTCATGAGTTCTTTTGGGAGCAAGTTTAATCAAGTGAATAGTAGTCAACTTAAAGCTTTTTACTCCATCCATTTCTCTTAAGGAGAAATATGCCACCCCATCTATTAAGTAATATCTATGAGATTAATTATAACCACAGTTAAACATAAAAGAAAAAAATGGTCGATTGAAGGATAGGAGATCTCATCACAAGCCGACCTACCATGATCAATAGTTATAACATTGTGACATTACCATTATTGGTCATCAAGCCAAGGTAATGGCTTTTGACCACAAGGTTGAGAGACAAGAGGTCTCATCACGAGCCAACTTGTTCACCATGTTAGATCTTGTGAATGGCATTATCATTAGGTGGTTACCAAGCCATGACAGTGATCTTCAGTTGGCATTCAAATAAGTTTGATATGATCTTTTGCAACTATGCATTTATTCCTAATAGATGGGATACTTGCACCTAAAAGGGTTAAAAGGCATCCTTGTCGAGGCTATAGACGCCTGTTGGTAGTAATGGCCATGCCTATGGTATGGAAGTTAAATTAATACTATGTCTTCTTGATTAGTTTGTTTACTCAAAAACTAATGTCCAAATAAGCGAATTGTTGTACATATAAATTTACTGAAACATTGAATTCATGGGGTAAATTTTTACAAGTTCATCAACGATAATGGTATATATATTTATTTGACAACATATAATAGGGACAAAATGGTTAAGATATCTAAATTTGACCATTTCAAATTATCTAATTATAATTCATTCATTTTTAAACTAATTTATGTATCTTTATGACAGAGATAACTGCTTCTCCCCAGTGTGTCATCATTGTTGTAGTGAAAACACAACACCTCCATTTTCTTCTATTACAATATACATGGGCATTCTTTTTGCATTGTATGTAGGTTTTGAGTGTGATGGCTTTATTTCAAGTCTAATTTGCTTCTTATTTACGCTTGTTTTATTTTTATAGTTTGCCTAAGTTTGATTAAGTTTGTTTGTTAATAAACTTTATAAGTAAATTTTTGTTTTAAATGTATTAATTATTAGATTAATGAATAAAATGGCCCCCGAGACCAAGATGTGTGCATAGGCTTTAAACCTTAATCATTAAACAAGTTGTTATAATATATCGTAGATATCAGAGCTTTGGCATCTGAGGAACCCTTTTAGAATTCCCCGATGTCAAAACCCTAATTCATAATACAGTGGCTTAGCCCTTTTTAATAAACATACAAATATAAACTTCGAACCATATGACAAATGGCTCTAATAAAAAAAAAAAAATATTGGTTTCGGTGATATATATTATAAAGTGGCCAAGGTATTATAAAGGACCCACATACCATGTAACCCTCATCCGCTCCCTTATATCGGAGAATCCCTCATATCAGAATTTTTGTTATATGTCACCTCTTAAAATTTTCGATATGCCAATGCTTTGATATCCATGTCGCTTTGATTTTTGATATGCCAATCCCTCTGATCTTCGATCTCCGATATTCATATCTCTTCAATCGTCGATATCCCAATGCACCTCTAACCTCTTACTTCTGATATCTGCTAGGCTTTGATATCCAGACCCGATATACGTACTAACAATGGCCTATTCAGAATATTGTGTCTACCTATATATCAAAAATTTTAAATGGTTACAATTGTAAAACCTACGATGTCAAATCTCTTATATAATGGACTGGATAAATCTCTTAAAAGGAGTTGAATACGATATCGCATCTACTCTATATCACAAATATTTCATGTTGTCTCATTTTAAAAGCTCCAATGAGCTTACCTCTAATACCACTCGGCTCTTTCCACTTATCACTTCCATATAGGGTCGATGTTATAATAATTGAAAAATCTATTTTCAATGGTTTTGTGGGAAGTTAGTTGCGTTTAGATTTCAATTCGATTTTTGGCTAAGTTTAATAATAGAACTAATAAGCTTTGATTGGTTGAAACAAGGATGAACCCAGGGTTGATAAGGAGGAAGTATCAACTCAATATATGATTTCCAAATACTCTCCGTCATGTGACACAACGCAGTTATAAACTAGTAAGATTGTTGTAACGGAGACTAAAAAGGCCATCAGCATGAGCAGAAAACCAACCCTTCGACTAAAGAACAAAGCTCCATTGCAAAAATTTACCAAATTTGGCATGTATTCAACTAAAACAATATGTTTTTGGCCTGCTAAAGAAAACCTCCAGATTTGGTTGTTGAGAGATATAAGGGGGGTTGTTAGCTTTGTAAATCTTGTACAAATACCCCTAAATTTGATTCAAAGGCAGGGGGGTCGTGATCCACTCAAGGGGGATTCTCTGTAGTTGTTCAATTTGTGCAATAGCACTATTGTTATGTACAAAAAGGCCGATTATAGAGAAAATAAAGGGTTATGGATTTGTTCTCATTTCTTAGCACTATTGCAGGTAATGTGATTATGGGTCTGAGCTACTACAAGACTGCACATTTGTAATGTAAATTTTGACATGGTTTTAATTAATTCTTATTCTTGTGTACTATTTCTGAAATGCGTGATTATTATCTCACTGTTAAGGTTTCATTTTTGGTTTTGATCTTTATTCTAAACAGTATTATGTTTCTTTGATATTATGCACTATTGTTGTGTCATCGACATTTTGTTGTTGAAGCTTTGTGAAAGCTATCTTCGCATGGTAGAATGAAATCGAAATCAATCTTAATTTATTGAAGTATTCTTGTGATGACTGATAACTATTTATTACTCATTTGTAGCCTTACTTATTTTCACTTGTATTAGTTAATGTGAACTACTTCTTTTAATTAATACAAAATCATCCGATGAATTATACCAATCCTTCCCCCTGTTTTAGTTAACTTTCTCTCGGATTAGGAGAGGGCTATCCCATTCTAATTCGAGATAGGTTTTTCATGTTTTAAATTAGTTCTTCATTTACATCTTAGATTGCATCAAGTCTGTTGGAAATAATACTGAGAGGGGGGGGTGAATCAGTATTATCGCGTCAATAAAACTTTTTCATTTCCATATTCGGATTCATATATGCTACTTCCACAACTTCTTATGATTTAGTTAGATGATCCTTAATGAGTGCATTAGAACATTATCAACCATATTAATAGTAAACAGATGCAGTAAAATAGAACAGATCATCACACATAAGTCACACACATGAAGACCATGATATAAGGTGGAAACCCAATGTGGGTGAAAAACAACCTGCTACAAGTCATCTCAATCTTCTTCTTAATAAGAAAATCCTTTTACAATATTTTTGTACTGGTGTAGTCTTATACCAGTACGCAAGCTTCTACCTGCAGAGAGCTACAACCCTCTCTCGTTCTCCAGTCTCTTCTGGAAGGGAGCTACAACCCCCATAGTTCTTGTACTAACTAAGATACTAGTACGTAGGCGCCAGCCTACAATCTTCTCTCCTCCAGGTACCACGTTTCATACATTTTCAGACAGGATACTCCTAAAGCACAACACATAATCTGAAAGGCCACGTTTCATCCAATTTTCATACTGGACCCATTAATATCATTGAAGCACATAACCGATCAATCTTCTGAATCACCCAAACACCAGATCAATACATATACAAGGATAATATATGTGTTAGCACCCAGATCTAGTCCATCAGATCACATAAATATGATTCATTATGATCCTGATCCAATATTAGTTCTCATCCATCAATACTGAAGCTAAACACAATCAACCAAACAGGATATGCAGAATACTGACACCTTTAAACTGTCATTAGAACCCATCAACAACCAGAACCACCTGTGACTTCAAATATCATAGCTCAAATTGTATACGCTACTACAATGAACCAAACCTGCATACATACGCGCTTACACCAAAGCCAACCCGCATACAGATCTATAAATATTCAAACATGATTTGCAGCGATTTCAAACTTAAGTTATACCCAGATCAGATCATTACAAGTGTCAGTATACAAATCTAGAATAAGCATAATCAAATATATAGAGATAGTTCATTTCAAACCATTTGATCCCGATCTATCTTTAGATCTTGTTCTCCATCAACCAGTAAGATCCCTCTTTAGCTCAGATCCAGATCTACACCATAACTGAATCACAGTATTCCAGATCTAGCACTTTATCAGATATTCAATAATTCAGATGATGCTTTGCCAAATGATCTCCTTCCCCTTTTATAGTCTTAGGCCTTTCACAATACCACGGTCCAAAACCATAATAACACACAATACCATGAACCCAATACTTGGGATCAACACTTTTGGATGCAATACCATGGACCAAAACCATAGGATCAAAAAAACCTGTCGGACCAATACCATGAGCCAACCATGAAAGTGCGTGAACTTTTCTCCACATGAAATAAACTTTTTCTCCACATAAAAGTGCCTGAAATTTTCTCCACATGTAATAAACTTTTTCTCCACTTAAAAGTGCGTGAAATTTTCTCCACATGAAATAAACTTTTCTCCGCATAAAAGTGTGTGAACTTTTTCTACATGAAATAAACTTTTCTTCACATAAAAGTGCGTGAACTTTTTTTACATGAAATAAACTTTTCTCCGCATAAAAGTGCGTGAATTTTTTCTACATGAAATAAACTTTTCTCCGCATAAAAGTGTGTGAACTTTTCTCTACATGAAATAAACTTTTATCTTCATGAAAGTGTGTGAACTTTGCTGCACTATAATTTATCATCTGAGATGATTTGCCATTAAGGACAATACTTGTCTCATAATGCCAATAATCTCCCCCTTTGGACTTGATGGCAAAGCTAACTTGTCACACGTAGAACTCATCTGATTCCTTTGAGTTGTCTTGCACCCCAGGCATTCAGTCACATCTGATATCTCTTCTTGAAGATTCATCTAGTTATAACTAAGTGATATGATGTTCTATGAGTGGGTTGCCATCAAGTACAACAAGTGCATCATAATTCCAACAATCTCCCCCTTTGGACTTGATGGCAGCAACACCGAATCACTCTCCCCCTTTGACATCAAGGGCAAAGGGCGAACCAAGATATTCTCTTTCCTAGATAAACATTTTGTTGTCCATACTTCCCCTGAGTACCTGCTGAAATCTCTGAATGAGCTCCTCCTTTGTATATGCCAAGGTGTACCAATCTTTCCATGCTACATGTTGAAAGCTCTGCTCTTGCTGAATTGTGTTGTTCATGCTCCCCCTGTTTTTAAGCAAGGTCTGCAAAAAGGTGTTCTACAAGAACATGACTCTATACATCATACGTGACCTTCCTAGCACCAAATACTCATAGGTACATCCATCTCCAAACCAAGTGGGGATATACTAGAAAATGACAACCAAGTACATTACATCATTCATCCCAGGCATAGTGGGGAAACCAACATATGCCGTTACATGACCTTGATATGATTGAAATATTTCATCAAATGACTACAATAGATAGAGACACACTATTACAACATGATTCTTGATATACATGACATTTATAACAGAGACCAAACACCTAAATAATATCATGATAAACATCAGCAACGACATTGTATGATCTGCTCCATAGCATCTGTCACCAGCAACTTGTATTAATGCATGAATCATCAAGGTATGTCCGTATCAACTCATCGTTTTGAATAGAATTCTGTATATACAGACTCATTCTATCATATGTGAGAAACACCATAGCCATCCAGATCTGCATGGACTAAGTATCATCAATTGGGAATATCTGCATCAATCAACATATGTACGAAACAAATCATATAGGTAAGAATTCATCATCATCATATCTCCAACAATGCAACTTTGAATAATCATCCATGTATCCAACCAACAATCCTCATCCATATGTGTGCTAATAGGAATCCGGCATCATAACTGTAATATATGATCTTTATGCATATGGCGACAACAACATATGAGTGACTCATCATCAAGTAAAGAAGATGTGAATTCAAGCTATGTACTTCTCCTTATCCTTATGAAGATCACCATGTAAGCACCCTTAGAGAGTCAACCACAAAGCTGATCTAAATATCAACTATGTAACCCCAGAATCATCTGAACAACTGATAACCATATCATAGCAAGATGAATCATTTATCCATATAAGCATCATCACCAAGGACTATTAACCATAATGCCAACAATGCATTAAAAGCATATGCTCCCCCTAAACCTGTGCCATCTTGTTTACTGTCAGATCTAATCATGCATATCAGCAAGAAGTATCAAGTCATCATCATTATCAAGTTAGAAACGAAACACTTCTAAACATCATTTCCACACATCATCAGCAAATTGTAATCATTATCAAACAGTGCAAATAAATCGAATCATAACTGATCCTTTTCCTGAACCTGTCCCTACTGCCTTTCCTCAACCAATCATATACGCGACTATGCCATAACCAACTCGCGTATATGCATGACTTCTCTTTAAGAAACTTGCATATGAGATTTAGGACACTGAAGTTTTACACTTCCAGTTCCCTCTGATTCTGTTATGTCTATATGTTGTGCTGTGCCGCCTCTTTCTGACTATACTTCTTTCTTCTTCCACATCTTCAAGTGTGATGATGATGTTTTCTCCTTTTGGTATGGTGCCCATACTTTGTTCCTGCATTCCTT
>APFE031310551.1:0-10382 GCA_000404065.3 Pinus taeda
GGTGGGCACCTCTGCACAATGAACGGTGTGTTAGGTGACCTGACCCGGTGAAGGGAAAGCACACCTAAACGACATTTCAGGCAAGCTGCATGGTGGTGTAGGCAGAGTTGTGAAAGTTAACTGAGTTTTGTGGGTTGGAACTTGGGGTTCCTCTCCAAGTGTTAATTTTATGTAAACTAAATATTGTCATCATTATTGTGGGTAGACTCATTCTCAGGGAGTTTCCCCTCTCATTATTTATCCATTGTGCATATGTGTTAAAGTAATAATGATGATGAAATATATATGAATATATGTTTTCCGCGGTGCTTATGAAAATTATACTTAGAAAGTGAAAAATAAATTAAGTATGGAATGTTAAGCATAGTCCACACTTGAAATTTTTGATGAAAAGAAATCGGATGGTGGTGTTACACCCCCCTTCGTGCGGTTGAAAGACTACCGCCATGGTAAGGGTGTGACAAAAACCAACTAGAAGGTGAGGTCACTCTTCTCTCTTTTCTCTAAATAGAAAATGGTTGTGACTACAAAGAAGTAAGGCATGTTGACAACTAATCCAAAAGGATTGGGATTATTGTAAATAGTTTAATATTTCAGTTATGAATTGGAGAAAACCAAGAGACATTGCAATTGGAATCCCAAGAGTCTCTCCACTCATGTATATATTCATTCTTTTGTTAATGCAATACAAAAGACACATTGCATAGTTACCAATGCCTCGTCTAACATGGTATCAAAGCAAATGCCCAAAATTAGTTTATTTATGTTGTATCTCCTATTTTCCCGCCACTATACTCTATTTTGTTATATGTCTTAAATCCTATGTCCTTTATTTTCTAGTGTATACACTGAGTTGAATGCATATCGGTAAATCATGGCACTAAACTATGTACTACATTGAATGAAGAATATGTTGGTTGTGAAAGAAAAACTATGAATTTGAAGCCCACAAAATATGGTTATGTTACTTCTTTGCGCTAAATTGAAGGCTTGAAATCTATGAAGAATACGAGAGTTGGCCTTCTACATTTTTTTTTTAAATTGTGGCTCCTGATGTTGTTTTTTAACATCATGAAATTCAATGAATGAGCTAGAAAGACCATGTAATCATTGCATAAGGACGACTATGAAATCTTGTGCAGTGAAATCTCTATGTTTGCAAATGTCCAATTACTTCTGCATTGAATTGAGTATGCTATGCTGCAATGGTATGTATGGTTCTACGTTGATTTGAGTGATGGCATTGTGCAAATTTAAGCTCTGTGTCAAAGTTTTTATGGACAACCATTTGAAGGATGTAAACATGATCGATAACTTATATATGTAGAAATTAATGTGTAGATTCAAAACTCCTCATGAAATTTACTAAATCACAAGGCTTGAAGCTACTCTACTCATATGTGGAAGTTAATTCACCATCTCAAAAAAGAATCATTGACATGCGAAAGAAAACATCACACATACATAGAGATTTATCTAGGGGAAAGAAACTATTCAAAACCCCTTACTATATGTATTACATTAATTAAAGAATAGAGAAGAAATACAATTTTTTCTCAAGCATGAGCACACCCTGCACTAGTATAGACTATCTCTTTTCCTGATTGATTAAACCTGGCCCAACTCTTAGCCAATTTTTTAATCTCCATGCTCATATTTCCTTGCATTGTTCCCTTGGGAAATTGCCCTTATTGTTTAGGAATTTCACACCAAGGAATTGTGCAATTACAATAGGCAAATACTCTGACTACATGCACCACCTGTACAACTTGGATTAGTTTACAATTGATGGTTCACTGCCCTTGAAATCTAATATCAACTCAGTAATTCAAATTCTTTTCATGCAACAATTATTTTGGGTTGATTTATCAGTTAACAGGTTGATCACTTAGTGTGGTTGAAGTTACACAACGCAACTTGACCTCCACTAGTTCTTCTGAAATATATTGCGACAAATTAGCAATTAATCATGTAGAATTGAAATCAAGTGTCTCCAACTCAAGTTTACTAAGTTAACTGAGTGACAAGGGCCATGTCACTTCAGTTAATTGCCTCCAAGTATTTTGCTGAAATTGAAATTCGAATTTTAATCTAGTTTGACCAAGGAAAATTCAAAACTAGATTTTCTTCTTGCATTTTCAACACTCCCTCTCAACAAGAAAGAGATTGTTAGATACCCAAATCTTGCTTCTTTGGAACATGAGTTTGCCTCTTGACAAGGCCTTTGTCAAATTATCAACATCTTGTTCCTTTGTTGAAATGTACTATAACAACATGATCTGCCTCTGCACACAATCTCTTAGAGGGTGATATCGGATGTCAATATGCTTGGATCAATCATGAAATACTAGATTCTCAGAGAGTTTGATACAACTCTTATTGTCATAGAAAATCACTGTATGATCCATCTTTTGACCAAATAACCCAACAAGAATCTATATCATTCAGATATCCTCACATGTTGCTTGACTTGCAACCATGTACTCTGCTTCTGATACGCTGAGTGCCACATATCCCTGCTTCCTGTTATACCATGAAATTGTTGAGTACCTAACATTGAAAATTACTTCTGAAGTGCTCTTCCTATTTGATGGAGTCCCTGCCCAATCTGCATCTATGAGGTCTTGCAACTTCACTCTTTCTATTTGTACCAAAGACTAAACTGACTAGTGCCTCTGAAGTATCTCAACGCATGCTTTGTTGCCTTCCAAAATAGTTTGGTTGGCTTAACCATTGCTTGACTAAGATGGTTAACTGCATAACACATGTCCAGTCATGTTTTTGCAAAATATATGAGTGAACCCACAAGTTACCTGTAAATGGTAGCCTCCACTACTTCACCTGAAGTAGCATCCTCTTTCCTCCAGTTTCCTGCTAGAGGAGTCTCCATGAGTTTACACTTGTCTGTGTGGAACCTCTGAAGCATCTCATTAGCATACTTTCCTTGAGAGATAAAAAATTCCCCATCTCCTTGCCATACTTCAAATCCAAAGAAGTAGTGCATGAGGCCCGTGTCCTTCATCTCGAACTCTCCTGCAAGGTCCTCCTTGCAAGATCTGATTAGTTTCTCATCACCAGTAAGGATCAAGTCATCGAAATATAAAAAAATAATTAATAATTTACCTTCTACCACAATGTGATAAAGGTTTGCATCTGCTTCACTTTTGGTGAAGCCCAAACCGATGAGATAGTTAGTGATCATAGTATAACAAGCACTAGGTGCTTTCTTGAGTCCATACAATGCTCAATCGAGTCTACACACATGCGACTATCTATCAAAGGTCTTAAACCCCTCTTCTTGTTCAATATACATGTGCTCCTCAATAACTCCATTGAAGGATGTTGCCTTCACATCCATCTGGTGGATCTTCCATCCCATGTGCATTGACAGTGTTAGAATTGACCTTATGGATGACTACGTTGCTACTAGAGCAAAGCTCTCCTCATATTCCATTCCCTCCACCTGATAGAACCCCTTGGCCACAAATATGGCCTTGTGTTTCTCTATGTTCCCATTTGTTGCATGATTTACCTTGTAAATCCATCTCGAACTGACCATTAAATTTTTTTTTGGTCTTGGGACCACTTCCCAAACATTTTTTCTGTCAATGGAATCATATTCCTCTACTATATCATCAACCCATACTAGTTTCTTTACAACTTCCTCAAATTAGGATGGATCTGTCTCTACCATCTCACTCATCAAAGCCATGTAGCTAGTGTACTGATCTGGTGACCTCCTTTGCATGCGTTATGATGTGGGTGCTCCCACATTCTCTCTAGCATCCTGCAATAATTTTCCAGCTTCCCTGGTTCATTTCTTTCCGTCTCTAGATGTCTATGCTTGAGTAGATGTCTCCATTCTTTGCCCCTCTACTTGTGGCTTCTCCACAACTTCCTAAGGTTCTTCCTTTGGAGCCAAAATATTTTGATAAGGTTGCAAATGAAGCTCCCTCTCAAGAGAAGACCTCATTGCCTTCTCCTCATCAAACTTCACATCCTGTCTTACCACTGTCATCCTAAGGGGTGGAAAGTACACATAATAGTTTTTAGGTGTATCAATGTACACCACAAATATTCCCAACTCTGTTGTCGGCCCTAAATTTTTCATTTCTTCCCTGGTAAAATGACAATAAATTGATGATCTAATGATCTTGATGTGTGACAAATCTCGTTTCTTCCCTAAAAAAGCTTCCCATGGTGTACTCATGCCAAGAATCCTATGAGAAATCCTGTTATGAAAATAGACTGATGTGTTTCATGCTTCAGCCCACAAGTGTAGAGGCAGGCTTTGGTCATGCAACATTGCTCGTGTTACTCCCACAATGCTCATGTTCTTCCTCTCAACCACCCCACTATGTTGTGGGTTATGGGGTGTTGTTAAATCCCATTGAATGCCTTCGAACATAAATTTTTAAACTCATTCGACACGTACTCACCACCGTTATCACTTGTGAGAGCCTTTACTTTCCAACCAATTTCTTTCTCAACAAGTTCTTTAAACTCAATAAATTTGGAGAATGTTTGGTCTTTCTTCTGCATTGAGTAGATCCAACACTTCCGTGAGAAATCATCTACAAATATAACATACTATCTATGCTTGGTAGTGGAGGCAGTCGAGAAAGGTCCACAAACATCAGAGTGGATCCTTTCAAGGATTTCATATGTCTTGGTGTCCCAATCATTGAAGGTGTATTTTGTGTAGTTCCCCAATGTACACCCTTTGAATGTATCCCGCTACTCTATTTCTCCTTTGGGGAGGGTTGTAGAAATATGTTGCATGATCTTCAAAGCACCATCATGGAAATAGCCAAGTCTTCTATGCCATAATTCGTCGACATATCAGCTCTACACCTTCTCTTCTTTTGTGGTCACTATTGCATAGTCTTCCACATCTAATTTGTAGAGGTTCTTCACTCGAACCTCAATATGCTTCACTTGTCCCATGGTGATAAGTCTCAGGAAATCCTTCCCTTTGCTGAATATCACATCATAGACATAGTATTCCAACACATCTATGGAAACTAGGTTCTTCCTCAAATCAGGTACAAATATCACATCATTGAGCCTGAGAAGGGAGATGAACTCCCTATGAAAAGTAATTGTACCAATCAATTGCAATATACCTTCCATAATCTCCCATATCGATATGCATCTGGAGATCCTTCTACAAGTCACTGGAAAATTATTTGTTGCCCGTCATGTGGAATGAGGCACCGCTGTCCAAATACCACACACTACCCATCACTGTACTTTCCATGCATGTAATGAGGGTAAAATCAAGTTTTAACTATGAAGCCAAGGCTTCACCTTCTACAACTCCTACAGTCTTATTACTTTCTTTCTTGTGTGGACACTTCATTGCATAGTGCCCAAATTCATGACAATGAAAGCACTTGATTCTGGACAAGTCTTTATTCTTTCCCCCTTGACTTGAATCTGCTTTGGATTGGATTTCTTCCTCTTCCCTTTCTTTCCCTTTCCATCCAAGGCAGAATTCTCCTCATCCTCACCCTTGGATGAGGTCCCATCTTTGGTTCTCTACATGAACTCCTCTTGTACCAAATCGAACCACAAGCATTCCCAATTTGGTAGCTTCTCCCTCCGCTTCACTGAATCTTAGTAATATCATATTGTGGATATTGGAGATAATATCATATTGTAGTCCCTCCAATATGATCCTCCTTGCCTTAGCAACACATTTCTTCCAAGTTGCTAGATTCTGAGCATTAGCTGTTGGTGGTTTTAGAATATCAATATCAATGAATTCCTTCAACACATTATCCTCCAATATTTCCTCCATTCAGTCCTTCCATTCAACATAATTCAAGCTTCCCTCAAGGGCATACACAAGCCTTAGTCTATTGAAAGCCATCTTCTTAGTCCTGAAGAAAACCTGTAACGTGATCTGCAACCTCAAACCTCCTACAATGACAACTTCAAAATCTCTACTCTATAGTGATTCCAACTATGATACCATGTAGAAATTAATGTTTTAGATTCAAAACTTCCCATGAAATTTTCTAAATCATAAGACTTGAAGCTACTCTACTCATCTACGGAAGTGAATTCACCATCTAAAACAAGAATCATTGACATGCAGAAGGAAACATCACACATACATAGATATTTATCTAGGGGGAATAAACTCCTCAAAATCCCTTACTATCTATATTGCATTAATCAAAGAATAAAGAAGAAATGCAATGCTTTCTTAAGCTTGAGTACACCTTACACTAGTATAGACTATATCTCTTCATGACTGATTGAACTTGGCCCAACACTTATCCAATTTTTGAAGCCTCTGAGCTCCTATTTCCTTGCATTGTTCCCTTGGGAAATTTCCCCTATTATTTAGGATTTTCACACCAAGGAATTATGCACTTACCATAGGCCAATACTTTGACTGCATGCACCACCTATACAACTTGGATTAGTATACAACTGATAGCACACTTCTCTTGAACTCCATTCTCAACTGGGTAACTCAAATTATCTACATGAAACAATTATTTTTCATTGATTGATTAGTTGTTTTGTTGATCACTCAATGTGGTTTAAGTTACAGACCCACAACTTGACTTCCACTAGTTCTTCTAACAGTTAGAACTAGTTAAACTGACAATAACTCAAATTAACTTAAATATATTGCTATAAATTAGCAATCAATCATGTGGAACTAAAATCAAGTGTCTCCAACTCGAATTTACTAAGTTAATTGAGTGGAAAGATCCATGTCACTTCAGTTAACTACCTCCAAGCATTCTGCTGAAATTGAAATTCTAATTTTAATCTAGTTTGACCAAGACAATGTCAAAACTAGATTTTCTTGCTGCATTTTCAACAATATATACTCTATTTACATTTTATATATAATGGTTCATGCATAAGTAATCTTATAAAATCATTTCTTTTAAAATGAGCACATATGTGATGGCATATAAAATTCGTTGAGCTCCTTTTTAATGGCCATATGTTATATGCTATAAAATTCTAGCATGGTATATGGCATGGCTTTGAAGATTGTATATGGTTCATATATATGATGATTTATATTTATGGTGTAGATATTATCTAAATCATTGAAATATATTACAACGATTGTTTGAAGAAAATTGCAGACATATTAGCTTTCTGTTACCAGTATTTTAATTATTTTGATGCTGGTTCAGATTTTATAATGCATTCACTCATCTCCATAGTTGGGGTAGTTATCTCTAGAAAAGAGAATTACCAGGAGAGGTCCAGGAAGATAAAACATACATTGAATTTTAATGAGCTGTGGAAAGGATTTTGTGAAGGCGAATGAGACAATCCACCTAAGAAACCCACTTCTGACAAAGAGCTTGCCATATGAGAGAACAAGAAAAAAAAAGGAAAATTCCTTGATTGTAGCATTAGTCAATGAATAGGTGAGTCATTATATTATACCATTCAAAAATTATTTTGAAGCCTTAAATAAGTTGAAGGATTTATATGACTCACACTCTAAGCCTGAAGTTGTTGAATTGATGATCAAACTGTTAAATTTAGAATTGAAGGATGATGACCCTCTTTCCTTAGCCTCTGGAATAAGAGTCATTATTCATGATATAGAAGCCATTGGTTTCAAATTGGATGTTCCTCTCATAACTTTTGTCAAGGCATTGTATCCCACTTATTCCCATTATCTTGAGTCATTACAGGCTAGTGGCAAACTTAAGGAGGTTTCCTTTGACTCTCTGAGAGAGAGAAGGAATTTGGGAAGAAAAAGTCAATTTCTCAATCTCTTGAAGAAGATGTGTGCCTCGCACAAAAGGATAACAATTAGACATAGGATCATTCTAGAGGAAGAAGTGGCAGAAGAGGATGAGGAAGGAAGAATAATAGAGGTGGGGATGGTATACATTTCTAAGGAGAAATACCTTATCTTCATTGCATATGGTGTAATAGAAATGGACATTATTCTTCCACATGTAATATCTCATGGGACATGATAAGGTAGGAAAGGGATGAAGAGAAAGAAAAATCATTAGATAAAGGGAAAGGTAAAGCACCTAAATCCACTCATTATGTTGTAGCACATTCAACATTGGAGTAATTGAAGACTTATTTCATGCTTCACGTGCTTCATGGAAAGATGCTTGGTTTCATGATTCAGGAGAAACTTGCCACATGACTTTTAAAGGAGATTTATTTGAAGAATTCACTGACATTGTAGATTGAGTGATCTACTTTGCAGATAAGTCAAAACTCTAGGGCTTGGCACCATCAGGCTCAAACTATTAGGTATTCTACACTTTCTTCTACATGATGTTCTCTACCTCCTGAAGTTGTGGAGAAACTTGTTGTTTTTGGTTCACATCCGCTAGTAAGGACACACCATAGACATATTTGATGGCAAGGTTGAGGTCAAAAAAACATCATACCACACACTTGTATGAATAGGATAGAAGAAGAAATACTTTTGAAGTTGCAAGGAACCTTTGCTCATGCACATAAATTTTCATGTAGTTCTCACTACGATGAAGGTACACTTCCATCCAATATTTTATAGCATGCAATATTTGTACATTTGAACTATGATAGTCTGAATTTATTTAAAAAAAAGTGGTATTATTGGATTTCCAACCATTTTTAGGAAACTTAATAAATGTGATGTTTGTATCTTAGGAAAGCACAACAAACAACCTTTTCATCATTCTCATCCCAAAGCACATAGAAATCTTGAACTCATTCATTCTAATTTTTGTGGACCAATGCATGTTCCTTCTGCAAATGGAAATAAATACATGATGACTACACCAAAATGTCTTGGGTATATCTATTGAAGAACAAATCTAAAGCTTTTGAAACTTTCAATAACTTTGATACATGGATTGAAAATGATACACAATCTCATGTTGGCTCTATTCATACTAATATTGGAAAATAATATACTTCAAATGAATTTTCAAAACTATCTTCTCGAGCATGGGATAAAACATCAAACAACCATGCCTCATAATCCTCTGCAGAATAGTGTAACTGAAAGAATGAACATGATAATCTTAAATATGGTACGTTCACTGATGTTTTTCAAGAATGTTAAAATAATGTTTTGCGCTGATGCAGTTTTATGTATTGTGTATATAAAGAATAGGTGTCCATCTCATGCTCTAAAAAAAACACTCCTTATGAAATGTGGTATGGATACATTCCTTTGGCGAGGCATATTAGGGTTTTTGGTTCCACCTGTTATGCCTTGATACTTAAGGAACAAAGAAACAAATTCAATGCAAGGAATCGAAAATGTATCTTCTTGGGGTACTCAAATACCTCCAAAGTGTATTGTCTCTATGATAAAGTAAATAAGAAATTTATAATATCTATATATGTGATATTTCTTGAATCTTCCAAGGCTGACAATGTTTTTGAGCCACAACTTAATCGCTTGGACAAATTTGGGCATGTAAATTCTTTTCAAGAATTCGATAATGAGATTCCACATCTTAAAGGGGGGATCCCTATACTAGATCAATATGTGGAATCTCTTTCTGAAGCACTATCTCCCCCTCATGAAGCTCCAATCATTGATCAAGAAGACACTTTGAGTGATGTGATTGAGAGAATTGGGAAAAAAATATTGATTCAGCCCAATCTCAGTCAATTAAGTAGCCTGGACCATCTATGAAAGGTGCTACAAAATGGCTCTCCAAGACACTTGAAAGTGTTCATCTTGATGAGGTTGGAAACATAGGAACAAGAAGCTCAACTAGACATAATGGAGGTGTTGTAGACGATCTTGATTCACTTGTTAATATGGATGTTTCTTATGATTGTGAATTAAATTTTTCTACATATTGTGAATCAAATTCCTTCAAACAAGTTACTTCTCATGATGAATGGAAAGAAGTGATGTAGAAATAATATGATGGTTTAATAAAGAATGGAACCTAGAAGCAAGTTGAATCTCCACTAGGAACCAAACCAATAAGATGCAAGTGGGTCTTCAAGAAGAGGTATAAAGTAGATGGCTCACTTGATGGAAAAATGTTTTACAAAAAAATAGCCTTGTGGAAAAAGGTTTTGCAAAAAACCAATGGGTCGATTATGAAGAGATGTCGTCCCCCACAAGAAAATGGACTACCATCAAGAATCTCTTTTCCTTGGCAACTCAAAATGGTTAGAAATTCCATCAAATGGATGTAAAAATTAGTTCTTGAATGGATATCTGAAAGATAATGTTTCTATGTCCCAACCAGATGTAGGAATCTACAGGGTAAGTTCCTCAGAAATAACACCAAAAGGACACCGCTCACAATCAGATCTCAAATCAATACACCAGTATTTTTGACGTGGTTAAAACCCTCAAAGAGGGAAACAGTCCACGACCTGAGCCAACGTGGCCACTTCAGGCAATT